>QODF01000426.1:469708-479758 GCA_024372805.1 Oostethus manadensis | reverse complement strand
TTGTATGTTGCATTCAAATCTGGACTCGAGTTAGGCGCGGAGGTTAACAAAAGCACTTGAATGCAACATGATGTGATAAGCCACCAACTACAAAGCTCCTCATGCATTGCAAATTAAAAAGCACTAGTGAATTAGGCCAGTGCTACTGACTGCAATGGCTTTTTTATACTGAAAAGTAGCAATGGAAATACTTGCCACATTTGCTGCCACCTGGCGGCCGCTCTCCGCCACGACCGTAGCAAACAGGACACCAAGCACAAATAAAAACAGATTTTGGGTGCAGCTGAGTGGGTTAATTGCTTTCTTTTTTATTGTTCACAGTGCTCAGAAAGTTCCAGAAAAGGAGACGAGCCATTCCAATGGCCAAATACACACCACTTGGTACCCCGGGGTGCCACAGGGTACCGTTTGAAGCGCTCGGAGCAGACAAGCATGCTAGGGTCTGCAATCACATGACAACATCACCGCGTCCATCTGGGATTGGTATGGCTCAACACACCCTATAACATTAAAAATAATAATAATAACACAACTAAATCAGGTTTACGTTGTGCTTTTCTTGATACTCAAAGATTTCTAGGCGAGCAACATCTCTCAGTATAACATCAACAATATTAATCATAAACATTGTTTCATTAGTACCCCAAAATTCAGCATTATTGTTGATTTATTTCTCTCTGCATTAGATTAAGTTCAATATTGTGAGGCTGCAAAACTTGAGTGCAAACTGTTTAGTAAATACTAAAGGGATTTTCCTCCCTCATGTTCAAAAAACTTTTTTTTTTTTTACACAAAATATTGCAGTAATCACTTGTTTATTGCGCTTAATTGGTTCCAGACCCGTCCATTATAAATCCATTTCCACAAAGTAGGCTCTCTATTTATAAATTGAATATTTCTGTATAAAAATACCTGTTTACAACCTTTTAAATGTGTTTTTTTTAACATTTTTAGAGCCTTCTGGACATTAAATAACAACCCTATAGTCACCTTTACACTCCCATTACGCAATAAAGTAGCCATAATGAGGGTAAAAGATAGATAAGACTTATTTGTATGTGTTGCAAAAATGTATTTCGGTGCTCATAGAGCTGAGTGCAGGGCGGACAGGAAATGATGTCAGGGGTTCAGAGTTGAGTTTTAGCTTGCAACAGTAGCTCGTGTTTGGGATTTTTGTGCCTGTTGTGAGATCATTCAGACCTACAATAAAAGCCTGTTGTTAGGGCCACCAGGTGTGGTGCTTGTGTGTCTCACCCAACATTACAGTAACATTACTGACACCTAGTGACCAGTGTACAGCAGTATACCACGCTACTAGTCCAAGGAAATAAAGACAGTAAAAAAGTGACAAAAAAGCTGCAAGTGCGCTTAAAAGGTAAAAGAATAAATGCACCAATATCCTGTCTTACCAAGCTTATTGTTGATGAACACTAAGAGGCTTTTTTGGCACGTTGTACTCCCCAACACTAAACCTTTCCTCTGCAAATCAAACAAAAGTTTAAGATCATTTCACAGAAACACTATTCAAAGTAGAACCGCACTTCCATAAATACAAATTAGCACCCAATAAGTAGTACAAAATGTATCCATCCATCCATTTTCTATGCCGCTTATCCTCATTAGGGCCGCGGGTATGCTGGAGCCTATCCCAGCTGGCTTTGGGCGGGAGGCGGGGTACACCCTGGACTGGTCGCCAGTCAATCGCAGGGCAGGCAAACATTCACACACACATTCATACCTATGGACAATTTAGAGTCACCAATTAACCTAACATGCATGTTTTTGGAATGTGGGAGGAAACCGGAGTACCCGGAGAAACCCCACACACGCACGGGGAGAACATGCAAACTCCACACAGAGATGCCCAACGGAGATTTGACAAAATGTATCAAAAGTGAAAAAGAAAATTACTATAGGTGTTGTGTAAAAGTTTCAAAGAAAACATAACACAATTGAAATACTATCATATTTGTCCTATACTGTATATTTCCTACTTTGTGTGTGTACAGTAGATATACAGTATACTTGGCTTTTGTACCAGCAGTATTGAGCAAATGCAGTCAAATCATCATCCTGAAGTTTTACATGTTTCAGTATTTTTTGACTAAGATTTGATCCTTCCACCACACTATGCAGTTCTACCGCCTCCCAGCACAGGCCCATTTCTCACCTAAAGCAGCTCTCCCGTCCTCCCATACAGGAAGCCCAACAAGGAGGTGGACAAACCCCTCCCTGTTTGGAAATAAAGATCACCTCGTAATACAAGAGGGAGATTATGGGATGTCATCTCCTTCGGGTTGCTGCGGCGTGTTCCGAGAGCGAATCACGCGTCTCCAGCGGGCTTTGTTTCTGTGGAGGTGAGCCATCATGGTGCTGCTGAGCGCGCTGGGCTCGGTGAAGCGGTGCCACTCGTCGAAGAGCGGCTCCGCGATGTACGAGATGAAACCTACGATAACACGCCACCCTTCAGGACACACACTAATTGGTGTGTGTGTGTGTGTGTGTGTGTGTGGGTGGTGTTACGGGCCATGACACTCACCGATCTGGATGGCCGGGACCGAATCGGCTTTCTGGTCGCACAGAGGACTGATCTCCAAGTCCAACTTCCTCTCTAGGTCACCTACGGCATACATGAAAAAGCGTATTTTGAGTATGAACTATGGTCTTAGCTCTTTTTCCCGTTTTTGCTTTTGGACTCTTTCAAATATTTTATAACATTCTTCTTAAAAAATCTTTGTAAATTTGCTTTTTGAAATATTATGAATTTTTCCCATAATATTCTGACTTTTTTCCCCAACCTAATTTCCAGAAATGAGAACTTTATTTTGTTTTGTCTGTTTCTCATAATATATTTCTTTAATTTTTCAACACTTTGCTACTAAATTGACATTAGTTTTGCTCTTAGTATTCGTTCATTCTCATTCATTCTCTTAGTATTCTGAGTTTGTTCTTGAAAAATTACAGCAGTGTTGTCCATTTGTAACATTTCTCGTTTTGTTTTTTTTCTTCTTGTAATTTTTTCCCCCAACATATTTAATTATGACTTTATTCCCATAATATTTGACCTTCTTCTGGTAACATTATAACTTTGTTTCCGCAACATTGTTGTTTTGTTTCTCATTACATTAATGAGATAAATATAATATAAGTATATATAATATAAAACATAAATATTTTTCATGTAATATGTTTTTTTTCCTTAATATTGCAATATTGCAACTAAATCCTACTAAAATTAAGTTTGTTAGCTTACAACATTTTTCTCTTAATTACCTTATTCTTGTAAACCTGCTGATTTTTCATTTTTCACAGTTGTTTTTGATAGTTTTTTTGCTAAATCTTATTTTTAGAATGTGCTGCGGGCCGATATAAACACAGCAGAGGGCCACAAATGGACCCCGTGCCGCACATTGGACACACCAATGTATGTATGTATTAATCTTACGAAATAAAATAAAGTTGCGGATTATATAAAAGTGGCATGCTTACAGCACTTTACAGTAACTTACAGCACATATAATCCCAAGCTGAGCACATATATACCCACCCTGTGTTAAGTCAACAGAATAACATGTCAAATGAATGCTGAATGAACATCTCTTTCTTTGATGGTATTGATATTTTACATTCTATATTTTATACCTATATTTCTATACCTCTTAAATTTGGGTTTGGAACATTTATGTATTATTATGTATGTGGAATTATGTACAGGAGTGTTCAAAATAATAGGAGTCCAATGCGACTAACCAAATTAATAACTGTTATTAGCATATTTGTATTGTTAGTGCATATGAATGTTGGGTCTTGTTTGTTTTCTGAGAATCTACTGCACCTGGTAACTTGTTTTCCACGGTGTAGCAAAAAAATATACTAATAATATACATTGCACTGCTATTATGTTGAACACTACTTGTACTTAAAAAATAAGTGTGAAAAAACTCCAGATATGTCTTATATTGTAGACATACTGTATCATAGCGTTGCAAACCCTAGGTGTTCTCTCTGAAATTGTTTTCACTTGACAGGTGTGCCTTGTCAGGGTAACTTAGGGGAATTTCTTGCCTTATTAAGGGGGCTGTATAGAATCACAAGAGTGCCAAAATGAAAAGGAAATGCATGTAGAAATATCAAGAGAATCAGTAGTACAACAATATACAGATGTACTCATATTGTGATTCCATTGATTTGTCATTGCTTTTTTTGTATTATCTTTGTTTGATTGGTAATTTTTTTGTTCTTTTGTCTTTTCCACCTGCTTTTCCTCTTTGCATTTACCAGATACCTGATGCTAACTGGAAAACTCAATGTCAATACATAGACCCGCCTACATCCATGCATCCATTTTCTATGCCGCTTATCCTCATTAGGGTTGTGGGTATGCTGGAGCCTATCCCAGTTGACTTTGGGCGAGAGGCGGGGTACACCCTGGACTGGTCGCCAGTCAATCGCAGGGCAGACAAACAACCAGTCACACTCACATTCATACCTATGGACAATTTAGAGTCACCAATTAACCTAACATGCACATTTTTGGAATGTGGGGGGAAACCGGAGTACCCGGAGAAAAACGGACCCGCCTACAGCCTTTACTTTTTTTTTTTTTTAAATATTATTCCAGGAAAGTTCATGTGTGGGTGGGGCCTTATTGGAAATGTTGATCCGAAATTGCAGGTGAACATCAACGTCAAGATAACTACTACTGTACTATAAACCTCATCTGAGGAGATTTTGATTGGTATTTTACAGAACCTAAGTGTGTGATTTATGGTCTTTTAGGATAATATTTGAATATTTATTATTGCGATGCTTCTCACCCAAGCGGATGAAAACATGATCTCCTTGGCAGAGGTAACCACCAGTGGCTCCAGGACTGTGAAAGTGGTGAAATATGCAGTGTGTACATTTCATTGACTAAATATGCTCCAATACCTTCACCTGTGATCAGAATCAGCTACTTATTACAGGTCTACGGGGCAGTGGACTGGCACGGATGCTCGGCTTCTCCAATGTGATGGGATGTGCCATTTGCGGCGGAATTCCTTTCTGAATGACAGTGAAATGAGCGAATCAGCGATCTTGAAATAATAACCTCCACCTAGAGCGTTTTCCAAGTTTCTCATTTCGTTTTTTTCTGAACTGGGGCAGCACAGTGGTGGAGTGGTTAGTATGTTGGCCACAAAGTCAGAAAATCTGGGTTCGAATCTTCATTGGGCATCTCTGTGTGGAGTTTGCATGTTCTCCCCTTGCGTGTGTGGGTTTTCTCCGGGTGCTCTGGTTTCCTCCCCCATTCCAAAAACATGCACGTTAGGTTTGGCGGCTCTAAATTGTCCATCGGTATAAATGTGAGTGTGAATGGTTGTTTGCGATTGGCTGGCGAGCAATGCAGGGTTTATCCCGCCTCCCGCCCGGGATAGACTCAGTGAGGATAAGCGGTATAGAAAATTGATGGATGGATGTTCTGAACTGATCTGGAGACTTTACCAATCCCCAGCGACCTTGTCTTTGGTAAAAAAAAAACATTAGAAACTGGCGGTAGAATTTAAATAAAAATAAATAAACACATTTATGTTGTAGGCCGGAAAATTTCCAACACTCACCCTGCCTGTAGAACTCCTCACACACCCTCTCGCTCCACTGCTTACTGAGCTCCCAAACGCGACACGGGTTGCACACGTCTGCGCACTTGAGACCAATCTGAGGACGAGGAAAAGGCGTCACAGAATGCTTGGTGAACGTGTCTTTAAAACACTGCCACCTGCAGGACAAAGTGTTTGTGTGAAGCTAGTTGAAGATCGAGGTCTTGGTTATCCAGATGTTCCCTGAAGGTCAGCAGGAACTCGTTCTGCTGGCTGACGTCTGTGGCCAAGATGAGAGAACCCAGCTGTTGCTCGATTCCCACCCTGCACGGCGAATTGATAAGTCAAAGATGATATTCTTGTTGGAGCACGTGCGTGTGTGTGTGTTCTTACGACACATCAGCAGGCAGGTGTGACAACAGTCGCGACTCTCTCAGCACACCCACTGTGGACCTCCAGTGGTGGCTCTCCAGCACCGACGTGTTCTGCACAGGAGAAGCAAAGACGAACGTCCACCTTCTACTTTTTTATTTATAAACGATGACTTTGGTGCAACACCTGATAGAGGGATGCCAAGTGGTGTCGGGTCTTGATGAGGAAAGGCTGGTTGACGCCAGGGTGGTCCACGTCGTGGGAGGTCGACGCCATCAAACCCAGGAAGGCGTCCAGTGGGCTCAGCTGCTCTGCTAGCTACAGCATAACATTGCTGTCACTATGACTAGCCGATTACATCTGGCGTGACAAATTTCGAGTCGTTTAAGACAGTTGTCCCCAAGCACTCTTAGCCCATGGACCGGATCTTGTTCCCACAAACTTTGTGGAAGATCTTATCGAAGGAGTGAGTGCTCTGTGTTGACATGCATAAAAATGGCCAACTGAATTACAGCCATCCTGACATGGAACTATTCAGCCGCCATTATAATACTTTTAGGGTAGGACTATATATTTGACATGGTTATACATCAATTTGTGGTGTGGTTTTGAACAGAACAACCAGCAGGTAGAGCGGCACTTCCCCTGCAAGCTCCCAACACCATGACAGAGGAGTCCGGGCACAGCAAGGGAAGTCAACAGCTCTAGCTACAGAGCCAAATATCCCGCGTCCAACGTGAAACAAACTTCACCAGGGTACCCCGCGGACATGTCTGCACGGTGGTGTTGCGTGATTTTTAATCCGGGTGGCGGGAGTCGAGTGGCAACCAGCTTTGAGGCACACCCATCATGTTGGAGTGTGGCCCAGAGTTACGGCAACCGGATCAGCCTGATTTCATGGCAGAAACGGATCTTTTCCGATCTTCAAAATACAAAAGATCGGCAGGCGATACCGATCCTGAGGATCGGATCGGGACATCCCTAGTGCCTATGTATGCTGAGGTTTTTTGACAGTTCCACACTGCACTCCCCCATTGGAGGTTAATTTGGAATAGTCTTTTCTTTCCTTCCTTCTTTCTTGTGGTTCTCTTTCCTCTCCCTGCTTTCATCACCCGGTCATCCTGTCCTGTCTACCCCCGTCTTATTGTGTGTTGTGTATATATGCATGGATGATTGCACAATTTCGCTTGTACCTGTGTATATGTCACGAGTAAAGGCCATTCGGATTCTCAACACACATCCATGTGTCCTGCAATCACACTTCATTTCATCAAGCGCTTTTAACAAAATAGGTGCGTCACAGCACTGAGCGTGGAGACACTTCAGCCCATCATAGTACATCATGGGATTTCCTCTGCACTGTTGGACATACGCGAACAGGACTGTGCGCCCTACCTTGGGCTCCTGCAGGTAGCAGTACATGGCCTGGGTGACGTCGGCCGCGTGCACAGCATTGTGATAAGGATTCTGGGAGTGGTAGTCGCCCTGT
The DNA here is from genome assembly GCA_024372805.1 of Oostethus manadensis. Taxonomy (NCBI): domain Eukaryota; kingdom Metazoa; phylum Chordata; class Actinopteri; order Syngnathiformes; family Syngnathidae; genus Oostethus; species Oostethus manadensis. Next base: position 472,318 of record QODF01000426.1, on the reverse strand, counting down.
AGTGCGCCTGCAAACCACACAGTCATCTCAATACCCATCCCAAATCATGCCAGATAATAAGATTAGGCGGCGTCTTGTTTCCATGACGACACACATTCAATATACTATTATACTAGGGGACTCATTTTCAGTGGCAGCAATGCCTCTCGACTACTCGTATTAGTCTATAATGCGGGGTTGTCCCTTAGCGGCCTACTTAGCTCACTCAAAGCTTCCATGCTGCGCCGCTAAAAAGGCCCGCTGAAGGACTAAATGTTTGTTTTTCATTTTACACAGTGAGTGCAGGGAACGTACTCAGGAACCTGTGCAGTTTGACCATGTCTAGCTGGAAGTGGTGAACAAGGCCATAGACGTTGACGAGGTGACACATCAGCGTCACGAGACTGTTACCTAATGAACACACATGTCATGGGATGCCACATCGTCAATGATAAGATGTTCATGGTAACAGTGAAGGTATGCTCACCATTTGTAAGACGATCAAAAAGGAAAACATCAAAGTTCCAAGAGCCAACTTTTGACAGCATGTGCTATAATGAAAAGAGACTTGTTAGATATTAAAATCTGCTTTCCTGGCCAAGTGAAATTGGGCTCTGGTTAATTTTGGTTAATTTAGCTCTCACTGCAGGTACAGTATATAGAAATAGCTATATACAGTAATAACAGTAAGATTAAGATGGCCAAAAGTAGTGTTACAATGATTTGAGCGCGTAAAATGTCAAATATGTAAACATAATGTATGTAAATAAATGTAAATACATGCCTAAATGTCAAATAAATGTGAAATATCTGAGTGTTAACTGTAACCCTATGTTTGGCCCACCCTAGATATTATTAGATAGTTAGATTTGAGATATTATATAATATAAAAACAATTCTAAAAATAACAAATTAACAAACAGGCTGTCTTCTTACAGCAGCTTGGCCCAGGTAGTCGTCGTCCAGCAGATGCAAAGACTCAGGGGTCCGGGGCGCCAACCCCCTCAGTAGCCGGGAAGCGTGGAAGTACCTCTGAAAGCTCCGAAGTCTCTTCACCTTTCTCCTTCTGCCGGCCTCTACCTCCCCCTGTTGGTCATTGGCTGAAAGTACAAAGGAGAAGATCGGTTGAAGTAGATTTAGAAAGTTGTCCCTCTATATTAATAGTAGTTTTTCATAAAATAATTAATTGATAAATGATAGTTGTTTCGTGGTTGACTATGGCCTATTATTGGTCCAAAAATATTGAAATACTAGACAGACGGACGGACGGAGGGAAAATTAATCTTCTATTGTGGTCACTAGGCAACAGTAATGTCATGAGACATGACGTTAAATTACATCATCTTTCACACTGCAAGGAGTCAAGCCGACATGCCATGGCTTAGGGTGAGATTAAAAAAAAGGTACTCCTCTGATTTCGTGTGAAAGTGGTACATTTTTGGCGTCTTTGTCCTTCTTGCCCACTCCATCTGAAATACTTTGCGGCTAACTAGGTAGCTCAGTGGCATGTTGCTATGCCTGCTATGTCTTTTGTCTCTGCAGGGATCCCGTAGTCTGAGCCATGCGATGTAAACAAAGAATAATAGGAACGTAAAAGTGGTTATAAGGATGTTTCATGTCTTTAGGGCTCCTAGTAACAATTGGGTTAAAGGTTCCAATTTAACATCTCAGCTTGTTCAGCTTTATCACAATAGTACGAAGGAATATTGGTTCATATTAAATAAAGGATATATGACAATAAAGGGATATTTTTGCAAGAAAAATCAGAAATTCCATGAGACTTAAGTACACATACAGTAAACATACATTACCGGTCAAAGGAACACTCACAAGGGTACATATAATACCCCAGTGTGTTCTGTTTTCATACAGACCAAGGAGGTAGTAAGTGCTCCGGCACTTGGAGCACCTGTAGGAATTAGAAGCACCTATCGCCAAGGCTTGATCCACCTTCATTTCTGCAGAAAGGTTTTAAACTTTTGACCCATTTTGTGGTCCCTGAAACAGGCCTTTTTGTATAATGCCAAAATATACATTTTTTTTTTAGTTCATTTTTTAATTTTTTTCTTTCACTTTAGAATTAAGATTTTCCATTCCATTTTCTTCCGCTTATCCGGGTCCGGGTTGCGGGGGCAGCAGCTTCAGTAGGGAAGTCCAGACTTCCCAGTACCCAGCGACCTCTTCCAGCTCCACCGGGAGGACACCAAGGCGTTCCCAGGCCAGCTGTGAGACATAGTCCCTCCAGCGTGTCCTAGGTCTTCCCGGGGGCCTTCTCCCGACTGGGCATGCCCGAAACACCTCACTAGGGAGGCGCCCGGGAGGCATCCGGACTAGATGCCCGAGCCACCTCAACTGGCTCCTCTCGATGTGAAGGAGCAGCGGCTCTACTCTGAGCTCCTCCCGGATGGCCGAGCTCCTCACCCTATCTCTTAGGGTGAGTCCAGCCACCCTACGAAGGAAACTCATTTCCGCCGCTTGTATCCGCGATCTCATTCTTTCGGTCATGACCCATAACTCATGACCATAGGTGAGGGTGGGAACGTAGATCGATCGGTAAACAGAGAGCTTTGCCTTCCGGCTCAGCTCTCTCTTCACCACGACGGTCCGGTACAGCGACCGCATTACTGCAGA
>QODF01000426.1:445212-465914 GCA_024372805.1 Oostethus manadensis | reverse complement strand
GCAGAGCTGGAGGTAGCAGAGATGAAGATGCTGAGGTTCTCTTTGGGTGTGACCAGGATGGACAGGATCAGGAATGAGCACATCAGAGGGACAGCACATGTTAGAGGTTTTGGAGATAAAGTCAGAGAGGCCAGACTGAGATGGTTCGGACATGTCCAGAGGAGAGATAGTGAATATATTGGTAGAAGGATGCTGAGTTTTGAATTCCCAGGCAGGAGGCCTGGAGGAAGACCAAAGAGGAGGTTTATGGATGTAGTGAAAGAGGACATGAAGGTAGTTGGCACAAGAGAAGAGGATACAGAAGACAGAGCTAGATGGAGGCAATTGATTGGCTGTGGCGACCCCTGAAGGGATAAGCCGAAAGGAAAAGAAGAAGATTCTCGCATCTACTTCTTTCATACCCTTTTACATTTATTTGTCTCAACTTACTACAACATTCGCTCCTTGAAATCAAAATTTTCACGTCACACTGTAACAATCTGAGCTTTTTTTTTTTTTAACAACACGAACATAAAAATTATGACTTTATTTTCGCAACATTACAACCTTTTTTCTAGACATGCTACAACACGGACTAGTAACACTAGTATGTACCCGACTGTATTTCCGTAACATTGCAATTATTTTTCCATTTTATTTCTCATTTCTTTATTTTATTATAATTTTCACTCCTTAAAATTATTATGTCAGGTCATAACATTGAGGATTTTTTTTAACCACTACCGTTTTACCGTTTTAAACTATCGTAATCCCTCCTCCCTTCGCTTAGAATTTTGCGGCTTAATGCTATCATAGTGAATATTAATTAATAAATCGTGCTTTTTCGTGGTTGAATATTTTCATTGTTAGAGTACAGAAAATCAGTTTTCGACCTTCTAAATGTCTTTTTAACATTATTAGAGCCTAATAGACATAAAATAACACCCCTATAGTCACCTTTACACTCTTATTATTCTTTGTTTACGTCACCCTACACAGGCTGTGGGGGTCACTGCAGGGATATAAGACAAAGAAAACTTAAAAAACTTAGTGTTTAAAACGGAGTGGGTAAGAAGCACAAAAAAGCCTCAAATATACCACTTCAACACGTAATGAGAAGAGAACCTTTTTTTTCATTCCTGTTATTCTTTGTTTACATCACATTGCTCAGGCTATGGGATCACTACAGGGACAAAAGACAACTGCTGCTAGCAAAGCAAGCTACTGAGCTTGTTAGCTCTCAAAGTTCAAATGGAGTGGGGAAGAAAGACAAAAGAAGCCAACAAATGACCACTTCCACACGAAATGAGAGCAGAACTTTTTTTTTTCACTCAGCCATGGCATGTCGGTCTCAACCATGGTATATCAGCTCTGCTGGCTCAGCAGCCAGTCTCCATGCAGTGTGAAAGGTAATATACCATCATGTCTCATAAACAAGGTTCCGAAAGTGGGGTACAAATGCGGGTAAAAACAATTAGGGCCAAACACTTACAATTACGAGTGTACCTGAAGGCCTCACTGCGTGGGGAGAATGAAACAGAAAGGAGACAGAGCATGAAGCATGAACAAATATACAAACAACCCAACATTCATGATATGCACGCGCTTAAGGCTGTGCAATTTGGCAATTAGTTAAAAGGCGGTGTTAAAAATAGTAGGATGTGGCCGGATGATCAAAGACAGTCTGGAGTTACCTGTAAGTACTGTGAGAGTTAGAAGACGTCTGTGTGAAGCTAAATCTGTTTACAAGAATCCCCTTCATAGTCCTTATGTTAAAAAAAAAGGGATGTGCAGAGGAGGTTACAATTTGCAAAAGAACACATCAACTGGCCTAAAGAAAAATGGAGGAACATTTTGTGGACCGATGAGAGTAAAATTGTTATTTGTGGGTCCACTAATTGCCCAATTGTTCAGCCTTATGTGTGTTCATATCATGAATGCTGGGTCTCGTTTGTTTACTGAGAATCTTCTGCACCTACTGGTAACTTGTTTGCCATGTAGCAATAAAAATATACTAAATACAGTGAATCATCTGGTTAGTCACATTGTACTGCTATTATTTTAACACTACTGTATGAAGGGTTATTATTTGTCAGTACTCATGTGAAACTTTATCAAAATGTGAACATGCAAAATAGACATTTTTGACCCGGAATGAATATAAAATGAATTAACAAATGTATTATGTTCAATATTTCCAGTTAATTAAGATAAAAAAAAGGTTATGTTTTTAAGTGTGCAGGAGTAGGAGGTACACGACTTCAGGTAAATATGTAATAATATCTAATACACTATATCTAATAATATACTGTATAATAAATATTTATGCGACTTTAAAACGTTTGGGAACCACTGCCTCTTAACATTACTGATGCCTGGTGACCACAAAACTACATTTAACTTGTCTTTCTATATTTTTGGACTAATAATGAGCCACATCAACCATGACACTGCAATAAATTCAATATACAATAAATTCAATATACAGATTACTGAACAATCCTGTTTTGCTTTTATTTGCCAGAGTTGACTGGTCAAATTTTCATTACATATGAAATAACTATATAAAACAAAAATTTCCAATATTCGGTGTACTGTATGACATACACACTATATGTATATATATATAGTGTGTATATATATATATATATATATATATAGTGTGTGTGTGTATATATATATATATATACATATATACTATATATATACTATATATATACTATATATATAAATACTATATATATAGTCAATTATTGAAATAATTGACTATAATTGAAATAATAATAAATAATAACATTAAAAGCATATCAACAACATAACTTTGCAATGACGGCATGATGAAACACTTATGTTTGTGTCGTTCTCATGGCAGAGGAGAACCAGAAAGGCAAAAAGGCATGACTTACTCTTAAAGTGCAGGTCACCACCACTACCGCACGCGTTCACTCTACTATCTGACAGCACAAACAGACAAAACACTCAGTCATGTGACAACCTTCTGCTTTACCAGCAGCTTAATAAGCATCACATTTCTGATGGAATAAAAAAGCAATGTCTACGATAAGCTAATATGTACTCCTTTTTTTTTAATATCAGCATTGCAATAAAGTCAAAATAAATAATAAGCCTCACACATACTAGGAAAAACAAAAAAGACAGCAGACGGGGGTAAAAAAAACAAAAAAACAAACAAACAACAAACACAATGTTCTCTACATGTACATGAGCAACCTTGTCAAAGTTCTCAGTCTGTCCCGGAGAAACAAAAGGCATGTTGACACCAGCTGAATCACCAGAACATCACGTTGCCGATGTTTGCCGCACTTCATGGCCAAAAAGCCACAATTGTAATGCACGTGCGGACGCTTCATTAGGTACAACAATCATCGGTAAATGCAAGCAGAAGCTAAGAAAAATCACTTTCAAATAGAGCAAAAAAATCATTCAAAGCGTAAAAAGGCCAAAGATTGCAGCATGAATGCACATTTTGTCTACTGCTAATAAAGCATGGTTTGATTAAAGTATCCTGACTCTCATAATCATCCTAATCCTAATATTGATCCCTGAGGACCTTTGTGTGTCCCGCTATTGATTGTCTCTTTGCTAAGAAAAGACACAGCACCAATGTTTTGTGCTTTTATGCTCAGGAAATACTCAAAAAGTGAAACCATCTTAAAAAAACTGTAAAAAAACAAAACAAAACATAAATTCACACACACACACATATATACAGTAAATACAGTACATATTTATACACATACACACAAACACATATACATACACATACTGTATATATACACACACACCATATATATATACTGTATAATATGATTTTAAAATATATATATACATTTAAATTACATATATACATATTTGTGTTAATTAAAATAATAAGAGTACAAAGTGACTAACCGGATTAATCACTGTTATTAGAATATGTTTATTGCTGCATGGCAAACAAGTTACCAGTGGGTGCAGTAGATTCTCAAGACCGCAAAACAAACAAGACCTAGCATTCATGATATGCACGCTCTTAATGCTGTCCCATTACGCAATTCATTGAAAGGGGTGTGTTCAAAACAATAGCAGTGTGGCATTCAATCGGTGATCAGTCTTGTGAAAAAACAGGTGTGTATCAGGTGGCTCCTATTTAAGGATGAAACCAGCAACTTGTTGAACTTCTCTTTGAAAGGCTGAGGAAAATGGGTCGTTCAAAACAGCGTACTTTTATTAAAAAGCTGCAAAGAGGGGAAACCTTATGAAGAGGTGCAGACAATGTTTGGCTGTTCAGCTAAAATGATATCCAATGCCTTCAAATAGAGAGCAAAACCAGACACGTGGCCTTTATCTCCAAAAGCGGGGTGCGGGAAAAATGTTTGGCAACCACTGGCTTAGTCATTCACAGGATTGCCAAATCCTCGAAACAAAAGTTTATACAAAATAGATTTGAGTTTGTAAAGTCAACGGCAGACACTGCTATTTTTTTTTTAAATTTATACACCAGTTTCAACTAATTGCCCAATTGCACAGCCTTAAGAGCGGGCATATCATGAATGCTGGGTCTTCTTTGTTTTCTGAGAATCTACTGCACCTACTGGTAATTTGTTTGTAAAATAGAGCAATAAAATATACTAATAAGAGTAATACTACTGTATGTATGTATATATATATATATATATATATATACATGGCCGTCCCTGATTGAAAGGATGATTTAAACTGTGTGTGTCAATAATAAAAAAAATAAAAATAAGACCACTGTCCTTAACACACACCCACTCAAAAACTCAAATAAATTAAAAACTGCGGGAATAGTACATGTTTTACACACACGATGTGAGGAACTGGAGCGCATTATCTCCCTGAGGTTTTAAAAATGTGACCGGATGTTAAAAGCTAGTGTGTGAGCGAGTAAGCTACGGTACACTATCTGTGAGTCAAAAAGCTTTGTCAATCAATCTGCCTAAAGTATTAGGACAGCTACAGTAGAAGTATGTTTACTATGTTTACATTTTTTGTTACAGTACTGTCAGGGGTGTCCAAAGTGCGGCCGTGTTATTCATTGGCCCACAGCACATTCAAAAAATATCATTTGACAAAAAAACCTAAAGTAACTTAAAGTTGGGATTTTTTTTTAAATGAAGTTGTGAAAAAATATCTAATATTCTGAAAATAAAGTTAAAATATTATGAGTATAAAGTCATCATTGCAGGACAAAAATTTACAGAAAAAAGTTGCAATTATATTTTTTTTAAGCAGCAAAAATTGAAAACATTTGCTGTAATTTTATGAGAATAAAGTTGTAATATTGGGAAAAAAAAGAATGTCATTTTGGTAGAAAGACGTTAATACAGTATATTACAGAAAAAATACTTTTAAAATAACTGTCACAATATTATATGAAACAAACAAAACAGGAAATCATATTTTTGGGAAAATTAGGTTGGGGAAAAAGTTATAATATTATGAGAATATGTCATGATTGCCGGGCAAGAAATTACAGATGAAAGTTGAAATAGTTAAAAAAAAAAAAGCTATTTTATGAGAAATAAACTTATAATATTATGAGGAAAAATAATATCATTTTAGTAGAAGGGGGTTAAAATATTAAAGAAAAAACACTTTTACATTTTTTTGAAAATTAAGTTGGGGAAAAAGTTATAATATTATGAGCATAAATTCAAAATATTATGGCAATCAAGTCATATTTACGTGATGAAAATTTACAAGAAGAAAGTTGAAACAGTTATAAAAATTTTAAAAAGCAAATATAAAATAAAAAACAGCAGAAATGTGGAGAAACACAGCTGTAATTTTATCAGAATACATTTGAAGTAGTATGAGGGAAAATAATATTCTTTCTGAGTTTTTGTTGTAAGTTTTGTTGTAAGTTGTAATATTACGAGAAACAAACCAAACATTATAAAACTTATAAGAATGAGTATAATTACAATGAATATAAAATTAACAATAACATACATTTTGGGATAATTATGTTGGAGAAAAAGTTATAATATTATGGTAATAAAGTCAAAATATTATGGTACTAAGGACATAAAATTACCAGAAAAATATGACCAAAAATTATTTAAGAAGTAAGAAAAAAAACTGTAAAATGGGAAAATTGAACAAAGAGAGTAAAGCAAATGACACAGTTACGTGGTGCATTTAGGACAATGGAATTTTTTTTTGGCAAGACACCTGAAAATGCCTCCTCAAAATGTTAAACTGAAGTCGCTGGGCAGATTTGGCCCACGGGTCGCCAGTCGAGTAGCCCAGACTGATGAATTGATTATTGGGCAATTTGTGTACCCACCTAATCTAGTCTTCATGGTGGTATGTTCAAATCCAACTAACAAATTCAAACCGTCGGAAGGGAAAGGGACTCAGCCGGTAAAAAGGAAGAAGAAGAGGACTGCCGGCCTACTTGCAGCGTAAAAAAGCAGAAGAAGAAGATGAGTGGCAATGCCTGTTAAGATGGAGTATTAAAATCATCAGATTTTCAGGATGAACTCATAATATTAGAGGAAGGTTTCCCCCTTCCTGAAGAACTATGCTATATTTTCCCTCAAACACGTATGACACAATGCCACGTAAAATTACGACTTTTTGTCCCGTAAAATTACGAGTTTTATTCTGGTAGAATTACACTTCTAATCTCCTAAAAGTACGACTTTTTTTCTTGTAAAATTATAATTTTAAATCTACTTATATTACAAAAATAAGGCTTTAATCTTGTAAAATTACAACTTTTTTCTTGTAAAGTAAAATTTTTAAATTATGTAAAATTACGGCTTTCTTCCTCATAAAATTACAACTTCAAATGTCATAAATTAATATTACGCCTATTTTTCATAAAATTACAACTTTTAATTTCCATCCATCCATCCATCCATTTTCTATGCCGTTTATCCTCATTAGGGTCGCGGGTATGCTGGAGCCTATCCCAGCTGACTTTGGGCGAGAAGTGGGGTACACCCTGGACTGGTCGCCAGTCAATCGCAGGGCACATATAGACAAACAAACATTCACCCTCACATTCATACGTATGGACAATTTAGAATCACCAATTAACCTAACATGCATGTTTTTGGAATGTGGGAGGAAACCGGAGTACCCGGAGAAAACCCACACACGCACGGGGAGAACATGCAAACTCCACACAGAGATGCCCAACGGAGATTTGAACCCAGGTCTTCCAGATCTCCTGACTGTGTGGCCAATGTGCTAACCACTCAGCCACCGTGCGGCAACTTTTAATTTCAAAATATTAATTTTTTTGATGTGGCCCAGACATGAAATAACACCCCTACAGTCACTTTTACACTCCCATTACTCTTTGTTTACACCACATTGTTAATGCGCAGGCTACAGAATCACTGCAGGGAGAGGAGACAAGAGATGGCCGTGCCCTTCACCATGCGCAAGCTAGCAACTACTGTGTGCCTTCAGATGACTTATTCTAAACTTAAAAAGGTTTCCAAAACTGACTGAGGAAGAAGGACAAAGTAAGAAGTCAAAATCTTACCACTTCCACATGGAATATGAGGAGATTTTTTTTTTTTTCATGCCATCATGTGGGACATGACATGGCTGCTTGTATGACTTGATTCAGTGCTACGGCAATTTAATGTAAGCTGTTTCATCAATGTCTTGAGTCATTACTGCTGCCTACCGACCACAATACCGCATATCACTTACCGTATAATAATAGGCCATAGTCTACCATGAAACAGCAATTATTTAAATATATGAGTTCATTTTTTGCAAAACCATAATGAAAGTGAGGGAGCGACATTCGATTTAGCGCGGATGACTGTATTACAAATTATTTCCTTTCATTTTTCTTCTTTATGTGTATTTTTAATCATATCATTATGACTTCACTCTCTTAATATTTTATTTAATATTTAATATTTAACTACATCCACCAGAATGCAGCAAACAAAACTAATTTTTATGTTCAGTCTCCTGGTAATATGTATAAAACATGCTTAAATTGACTCATTTCGGGAGTCGTTCATCGAACAAAGAAGGTTGCAGTTTCAGTTTACAGTGGAAACTGGGAACGAGCATCAAAATAGAATGCAACGTTCCTTGATCATTTTTAATCGAAACTGGAATGGAGGGCACCCTAACCCTACTTGGGTGCAACCAGCAGGGGCTTTGTTGATGCGGTGCGTGCAAGAACATCACGTCAGCTATGGGAAGTGGAGCTACAGTAGATCCTCCCATCGCATCGGTAATAGTCGTTACCGAAGTTAGGGCTGTCAGACGCCTTAATAACGACTTAACTAAAAGAAACGATGTTTAATCAGCAATGCTTAAAGCAAAATGTTCATAGGTGTATTCCAAACTGTAAAATGATCTTTTATGGGTATATTTATTATAGATTAAATACTTCCGTGTTCGCTTAATTGCAAGTTAAAATGCCAAATATTTTAATGGATGGACATCCCTGATTTAAAAATGATCTTAATGGCCATTTTCAAGGGAATTTACTAGGGGCGTCAAGGGACGAGACGATACACAAGATTGGATCTACGAGGACAAGTACAATGAAAAATTGTATTTTTTAAATACCACAATATTTTGCAAACTACTTATCTACACTCTACTACACTCTTCTGTGTGTATGCTAACAGCCCCGCCTCCACCCACTGAGCCAAAAAGACCGACTAAAAGAGTCACTCCGTTCATGCGGTGCTGAAAGCAATGCACAGAGTGAACCCAACATATACAGTCATCCAGTTGGTTTTCATGTATTGTATGATTCATTCATGAATTTATTATTGTCCCAGGCCTAATCTCGCGAGATCTTGTGACACCCTTACAATTAACACCTCTCCAAATTGCCCGTAATGGTAGAAATGTGTGATCACGTCAGTAACCAAAACATCAGTCATATGAAAATATGTCTTTTCAGCCTGTATCCTGTATTTTAATAAGATTATGTGCAGCCAATATAGCATTTAGGGTGCATCACTTTGTTACCTTCCAGATGTGCGCCCCTCTCCTCTCAGTCCTGCTTCACTTCCCTCCCGCCGTGTGCCTGGCGGGGTCCTTAGGGGCCTCCGGACTGGGGAGCGGTGGTCTTCACCAACCGGGCAGACCCCGCCTTCGATACCCAGCATGAGAGCTGGACTCCACAGTCCTTCCCGCACGGGCATTGTAGCACGGCTGCCGAGGGGCCAGAAGATGTATCTAACTAATGTGTGTGGACAAGGGAGAGGAGAGGGGACGAAAGAGATGCAGCCGACACATCTGCTCTCTCCTTCTGCCGCATTTTCTATCGCGCCTACTGACTGGTCCCAGCCTACAACGTGGGGGAGTCTACAAGCCCCGCCCCTTAACGTAACCCCCCGCCCACCTCCTCTGCTAAACCAGCAGGAGGTACCTTCACAGTCATGTCTAAACACGTAAAACACCCACAAAAACATATATATCTTATTGTTCTCCATCTTTGGAAATAAAACATGCACACACGCTACAATACCACAAAATGTAAACACTGTTTATGCCAATCAGGAGCTTAAGGAAAGTCCTTTGAGGAAAAAGCTGCAAGTTAAAAACTGAATGAAAATATACTCTTCCTCTCCAGTCCTGTATGTGGTGCAAGGTGCAAAACCTCAGCATTTTACAATTTTCTCTCAACTAAATGGCTAAACAGCTTTGTGGTGCATACCGGGACAAAAAAATGACAAAAAATACGGTTAAAGAGCTAATGGTGCACGCTTTAACATCATACAAAAAAGAACAATTGTTATTCTCATAGCAGAATATCACACTTGGATCTTCATTGTATTAAAAATATTCCTTATTGTTATTACACAATAAATGAAAATGAACTTGATCATTTTGCTGGCCTTTATATATAATAAATAAATACATTTTTGGAGTTAAAAAAACGGTTTGTCTTTCTAAATATACATCAGAGCCCTGTAGACATGAAATAACACCCCTACAGTCACCTTTGCGCTCCTATTATTATATAATAAATAACCTCTAATGTATTTCTTCTAAACTTAAAAAGGCAAAAACTTCCACACAGACTGGGAGGAGAACTTTTTCCACTCTATCATGTAGGACTTTATACAGTGGTAATGTAATGTCATTTTAGGTCATGTCTCATCGATGTTTTCTGTCATTATTGCCACCTAGTGACCAGAACACTATATTTTATTACTTATATTTCAATATGTTTTGAGCGCAGTCCACCACCAAACAGTGATCATTTCTTCATTCATTCATATCCAGTAAAAATCGAACTGCGATATTACAAGGAATGAGTGTATATCGTCATATATTTGATTATTTTTTTCATTGTACTTTTCATAAAAGAAACGGTAAAAATCTCGTTCACATGGACACAGTCTTGTGTATCGGCTCATCTCGTGAAATGTATTGTATAATGTAATGAGCTATTGTTGCGGCCATACCCCTAAATCTCAACTCTGAATCCAGGATGCCACTTCCTGTCCTTCATACGTCCGCAACACACATGAGCACCACTTTTATTAACAGCATATATCTAACTGGTTGATTTCCTGTTATTATGTCTACTATATTGGGTAACGTGAGTGTAAAGGTGACTGTATGGGTGTTGTTTCATGTCCAGAGGGCTGTAATAATTTCAAAAACCATATTCAGAAGGTGGCAGACGGGTTTTCTGTGATCATGTAAAAACTTGCAATCTCAACAGAAGAACCAGATTTGACGTCAGAATATAAATGTTCAGTCACTGTGTAAATGCGATTTTTGTTATTCTTCAAGTCATACAAAAGATTAGAATTGCACTTTGACAGACCTGCAAAGTGTTAAATGTCACACACACACACACACACACACACAGGAAGGCTGAAAGCCACAAGCTACTTAGAAATGACACAACAATTGTAAACAAGCACTAAATGTTCCTGTTTATATGCACATGATCACCCTTTCAGAGAGGGAAGTCACATGTAAGGAAAAAGTACTCACACACAGACTAGAGAGTTGAAGTAGAAGTGGAAGCATTGAGGAGTAGTGATGGATAGTTCTAAACACTGACTTTAGCTTTTAGATATTTGGGCGGATCTCTGCAAAATTTGGTACGCATGTATAAAACACGTGTAAAATGTGAGCAAGATTGTCTGATAAACATGACCGCCAACAAAACGTCTTTGCAGAAATGTCGGTCTTTGTAATGCATGTGTTACATGAGTGCTGGCATGTCTTACAACACATTTTTACCACAACCATGTCGTTTACAGTCATTAATCTGACAGCACCTCTGCTGGTTGCAGTCATGAAGTGCACTCCATTTAATCTCAATTGCTTCACAACACAATGACTCAATAATCGCAGTAGATGTCGCTGTTTTGCAGCACTACTAATTGTGAGTTAGTAGGTAGTAGTAGTTAGTAGTTGTTTTTCTTGCTATCAAATTGTTGAATAGTGTGCAGTTGATTGAAGCCTCTAAAAGATTTAAAAACACCTAATTGTTTCATTTAAGGTCAAAATTGAAGTATAGGCTTATCTTCTGTTTTGGGTTCATGTTTGTATATCTGACTCCTTTTGTAGTTCACCTGTCATGAACCTCACTGCATGTCACTGACGGGCTGTCGGAGTGTGTGCATGCAGAAGATCAAGAAGTGAAACTGGAAGAGAGCTCTGAAAATTGGTTTATCTCAAAAAGTGGGGCGCTGCAAAGTTTGTGAACCACTGCCATACACTCTACATCACTAGGGGGTTTCTACAAGCTTCAGGTGGTTAATTGTATGAGACTATGGCTTGTTTTGTCTGAGGTTGAAAATTAAAGTTGCATTGTGGAATCCCCCTTGCCGTCTGTTTGAAACCACACATATACAAAAGTATGACAGAATGGAAGTGCTATGTTCTCAGGTTTCGGAGAGATGCGATACTACAGTGTGCACGTTTGATATCGCTCACAGAGATCCAAAGGCTGCTCAAGTTGTTGTTGTGTACACTCAGATACTTGAAGGCAAAAGCAAAAACGTGGTGGGAATGTTGAGCTGCATGAGCAATAAGTAATAATTATACATTAAAAAATATAAAAATGTAAAAAATACATCAACTTGATTGACAGTCACTGCGCGTGCGGAAACACCGGCGCAACGTGCCGCAAAACTAACATGCTGGCAGCGAGTTGCCTCCGTTTTTTCTCTTAAATTTAAAGGGTATAACAATGACTGGAGGAGTTGAACCAAGTAAGAAGAAAAAAAAAACATATCACTTTCGTTTAGAATAAAAGGAGGACTTTTGAGATAAGCGGCGTAGAAGATGGATAGATGGATGGATGGGTTTTTGAAATGGGATTACCTCATCTGCCACACTGCACACCAAATAAGAGAAATGTGGAGCAGGGTTCATGGCGAGTACGACACCGACTAAAACCCAGGTAATGACAAAAAATGAACATATTTGTGTTGTGTTGTGCACTATGGGCTCACGCGGTTATGTATACTACATCAACTTATATTGTACATATCAATATATTGCGATTTCTTTGTAATCAAATATATGCGTTGTGTGATTGTAGCATTGGTAGATCTTTTTGAGTAGATCGTTTTGTAAGGAGCCCTCAGGTTGAAAAAGTGTGAGCACCCTGCATCAAGACATCACTTCAAACTTCTTTAAACATCCTGAGGCTCATGGAACAAAAGTCAGAGTCAAAGACCAAAAAAAATTATCTGGAGGATCCCATTGGTTGTCCATTAAGACACAGGACCCTCCTCGGTCAACATAAAAGGTTTGCATTTTCCCCCGGTACACATGTGCTGTCCAGATGGCTCCATAATAAGCCTTGTATTGAATTAATTACCTTATTGATTTTTGTATGAGATTTTTCCTTGTTTTTGTAATTATAATTATGACGTTTATGTGTAACATTATTTGCATTGTAGTGATTATATTGAATACTATTAACCCATTTAAGCCCAGATTTTCTTGGGGAGTTGTAAGGCTTATAGTTATATCAGTTGACTCCCTCTGAATCATATTGTGTATTTATTTTTTTCATGTTTTACTTTGTTTGGAAGAAATTAGCATTTTTAGGACTAATAATTGTTGCCAGTAGTCACACAGCTTGTCACTTGCTCAAATGTCACCCAATAATATCAATAATATATTAATAACAAAATCATAATAGTCATAATAAATCATAAACAGGTGGAGGGGGGAGAGGTGTAAACAAACAAACAAAAAAACATGTAAAAGCGTACATGGATACCACTGCTTATCACCCCACAAAGGTAGCTAAGACCGGATGTTGGCTCTGTAGCGGCTGACAAACTGGTCATGCAGGTCTACACCTCCTGTGTGTGTTGTAGTCTTGGGTACACTTGGGCTCTCCAACCTTGTCCATGCTCCGCTTCTGTTTGTTCCATCTCTTTGCCTCAGTTTCGGTGAACTCCCTCTCGATGTTTGACACCACAGTGACCACACTGTTGTCATTCCACCTTGCAGTCAGCTTCTATGCCTCAACCAGATACTCAGCATCTCCTCTGAGGGTCTTTTTGAAGGTCTGGGAACACTATGGAGCTGATTTTGTCACAGCGTGCCACAGCTGCCAAAGCCTCTCATCCACCAGGCTATGGTCATCCACCAGGGACAGGGTTGTGAAGAGGTTGTCATGGTAAAACTTGACTCCAAGGTGGCACTTCAGTGTTCTCTGCCAGGCCAAGAACTACACTTGTACCATGACCAAGTCCAGTTTCCATCAGACGTGCGTGGCTTCCAGCATATGGCTCCATCTGATGGACTGCTAAGCTCCATATTTTATACCCAAGATGAATGGCTTTGCCTCAAATAAACTGTTTGCACCCATGCCTTCCAAAATACTCAATCATCATCTCATCTACTGCCACATGTTCTGCTATCCGGATGGACGCACCTTGAAGAACGGGTCAGCTGTGATCTCATCAAACCTGTTTCTCCACATGGCATCTTTTACAGCAGTGTTGCTGATATCATAATCATCTGACCAGAGAAGACGCCAGCTTGGGACTGTGTTGTAGCCACTGGTCAACAGAATACCATCGAATGTCAGAACTTCATCCTCAGTCAGGTTGAGTGTTTTCCCTTTTTGTTTAGCGTACAGATTGGACATTTCCAGCGTGACATCTCTGAGGGACTTGGGACAGAATGTGAAGAAGACATCCACTGGATCATCTGATGTGAAGCCAGGATCATGTTCTTTGGGGACACAGCAAGGAATCTGATATTTTTTGTTGGCTTGTGCTGGTGCTTTGACTGCAATCTTGATTTTTTTTAATTTCCTGTCTTGGTTCTTGGTTTTGTGGAGCGTTGGCCCAAAAATATGAGCCATTGAAGATCATTCTACACTTGGAAATAAATACATTATGAGCATTATGTTTTTCCTTAGTTACCGATTGTCACCGATTCTGTTCATAATCTTCATGGACAGAATTTCTAGGCCCAGTCAAGGTGTTGATGGAGTCCAGCTTGGTGAGCTTAGGATCTCGTCTCTGCTATTTGCGGACGATGTGGTCCTTATGGCCTCATCAGGCTGTGACCTTCAGCGTTTACTGGAGCGGTTTGCAGCTGAGTGTGAAGCTTCTGGGATGAGACTCAGCACCTCCAAATCCGAGGCCATGGTTCTCAGTCGGAAACGGGTGGACTGTACCCTCCGGGATGGGAGTGAGGTCTTGCCCCAGGTGGAGGAGTTCAAGTATCTCGGGTTCTTGTTCACGAGTGAGGGAAGGTTGGAGCGTGAGATTGACAGACGGATCAAATATGTTTATATTTTTTTATGTTTAAACTCATTTAAATATCTAGTATCTAGCAAAAATCCAGTATATTAAGTGAAACATAAATTAAATATAAAATATTAAAAAAATAAAAGACCATCTTTCTTGGAAAATGTATTTGTTGTGACTTTTGTCCGAAAAGGTTTTATTTTGTCATTTTTTTGTTTTTATTGTCAAATCCAGTTTGACATAATTTACTATGAATTAATACATATAATAAATTAGAATTATTAATCAGTTAGTTTTAGAAGTATGCAATATCTGCATGTCAGGCGTACATTCTTTCAATGTACCCTTGTTGGTAAAACAATAGATTATGAAAATTATAAATGTGTTATAATATCATGAGGCAATTACACGTTAAAAGGAGACCTACTATACTCATTTTTGGCCCTTTGTATTGTGTTCTGGACACGATAACCTGCACAGAAAGCTTTCTAGATTCTTCCAGACTTTGCTCCTTGTCCTGCAGTGTTTCCTGCCTCCCGCCCAAACGGTCTGTGGAATGTACTCCACTCCCAAAGCCACCTCCAGGTACGCCTCCCGCTGAGCCCACTCCACTGTGATTGGTCACACTCCCAAGCGCTCCCGGGGATAGCTGCCAAACCCCATTTCTTAATTGTGGCGGTACAGGAGATCATAGTAAAGCTTCAGACTTGAGTTTGTCTGAACCTCCGCTTCCTGTATGCACACTCTATAATGCTACACACACAACCGCTTTTGTCCCGTTACTTACACAAAATAAACACAGTTAGGACACTCATCTTCTGACTCTTAAACACCACCAAGTAACGTTGGAGAGGCGTTGGACATCTTGAAGAGTTTGGCAGATAGTCCAGCTTTGTACTGGCCCATTTTCATTAAACAGTCCCGTGTGAAGTGCTGTTGACAGATATGTTTCTCTTGTTGGCCGGGAATCAGCAACTCAAACTACTTCTGCCTGATGCTTGCCTATTAAGGAAAGCTAAACAAAAACAGCTTTCCCCTCGCACTCAAACAAACTTTTTCTGAAAGCCATTGCTCATCGTGCTAACATGGTGAAATTCTCGACACCACAATGAAGCAAAGTGGGGGTTAGGGCTGTATAAGGAAGTGCGAGTATTGTGATGTCAGCGGAACTCCAACACTGCTTTCGGGGCTTACTTCCAAATGCACAAAGCTAATTTACGGAGGGATGGGCATTGTTTAACACAAGAATACAACATTTTAACAACATTTATAGGTCAGAATAAAGGAAACGCATAATAGGTCCCTTTTAAAATGGTCTTGCCCATTTAGGGTAATCAAAACCGCGATGTGGGCCACGGTAAAAAACGAGTATGACACCTCTGGTATACACCGCAGCCATGAAAAAAATCTTCAAGTCATACATGCAAACAAAAGCGATATTCAATTTGCAAACAGAATCAAGTCAACGATTCTCCATAGGACAGAGCTTTTCAGATGTGGTAAAGGACTGCGGTACTACAAAAAAACACTGGTCAAAGATCCTCTATATACAGTAACGTTCAAAATAAAAAAAAAGTCTAATGTGACTAACCAGATTAATTACAGTTATTAGTGTATTTTATAGAAAAAAACAGAGACACATGGCAGAAAACAGAAGACAACTATCAAAATGGATCGAAACATAACCAGAAGGGCAAAGGCTCAGGCAGTGATCAGCTCCAAAATGATCAAAGACAGTCTGGAGTTACCTGTAAGTACTGTGACAGAAGACGTCTATGTGAAGCTAATCTATTTACAAGAATCCCCCGCAAAGTCCCTCTGTTAAACAAAAGGCATGTGCAGAAGAGGTTACAGTTTGCCAATGAACACATCAACTGGCCTAAAGAGAAATGGAGGAACATTTTGTGGACTGATGAGATCTGATTGTTCTTTTTGGGTCCAAGAGCCGCGGACAGTTTGTGAGCCGACCCCAAACTCTGATTTCAAGCCACGGAAGACAGTGAAGGATCATGCTATGGGCATGTTTCTCCTACTATGGTGTTGGGTCTATTTATCACATAGCAGGGATCATGGATCAGTTTGCATATGTCAAAATACTTGAAGAGGTCATGTTGCCTTATGCTGAAGAGGACGTGCCCTTGAAATGGGTGTTTAAACAAGACAATAACCCCAAACACACTAGTAAAACAGCTAAATCTTGGTTCAAAACCAACAAAATAAATGTTATAGAGTGGCCAGCCCAATCCCCGGACCTTAATCTAATTGTGAATTTGTGGAGTGAGATAAAAAATGCTGTTTCTGAAGCAAAACCAAGAAATGTTCATGAATTGAGGAATGTTGCTAAAGAATCTTGGAGGGGAATAACAGCTGAAAGGGGCCACAAGTTGGTTGACTCCATGCCGCACAGATTTAAAGCACAGAACAATTGTATATTAGTTTAGTCATTCATTTATTCATTCATTTTCTATACCGCTTATCATTTAGTCGTAGTTTTGAGTTTGTGAAGTCAATGGCAGACACTATTTTTTTGAAGACACCTCTTCTTCTTTTCCTTTCGGCTTATCCCTTCAGGGGTCGCCACAGCGAATCAATTGCCTCCATCTAACCCTGTCTTCTGTACCCTCTTCTCTTGCGCCAACTACCTTCATGTCCTCTTTCACTACATCCATAAACCTCCTCTTTGGTCTTCCTCCAGGCCTCCTGCCTGGCAATTCAAAACTCAGCATCCTTCTACCAATATATTCACTCTCTCTCCTCTGGACATGTCCGAAACCTTTTTTTGAGCACACCCCTTTCAGTTAATTGCCCAATTACGCAGCCTTAAGAGCGTGGATATGATGAATGCTGGGTCTTGTTTGTTTTCTGAGAATCTACTGCACCTACTGGTAACTTGTTTGCGATGTAGCAAGAAAAATACACTAATAACAGTACTAAATCTGGTTAGTCACATTAGACTTTTTTTTTATTTTGAACGTTACTGTATATAGAGGATCTTTGACCAGTGTTCTTTTGCAGTACTGCAGCCTATCACCACATTGGAAACACTCTGTCCTATGGAGAATCGTTGATTTGGATCGTCAATTTGCAAATTGCAATCTACTAAATACAGTGATTCATCTGGTTAGTCACATTGGACTAACTAGTATTTTGAACACTACTGTACAGGAGCACTCTGTTGTTTTCATGCACGTACTGTAAACACTGTGATGGAATCTCAAACCTTTTCAAATGTGCAAAAAGGGAATTTTCTTCCAAAATCAGCGGCTTGATATCAAGCTAATAGAATAAGGACCAAAGGGTTGTCAATGTGATATCGCAAGACAGGGTAAGGCTGGGCGAACAACTACAACATCTATTAACCTTTCTGTCGGAGCAGGTTATTCCAGGTGATGTTAAGAAAGCTAAAAAATAATCGGCGTACATCATCAGCAGGTTTTTTATAAAGACTTTGGTGGAGGCGACACATCTGAAGGCGTGCCTCAGCAAGGAAACGACATTCTTCTTTTCTACCACGTGTGGTTAGTTGCAGCTCAGTTTTATTTCCTCCAAAAAGAGACGGGCCGCATAAGCGGAACCCGCAGATACAGAAGTGAGATTGCGTTTGGAACCGGTTAAGTAAGCGCGCAGCTTCGACTGAAGTTTACTTTCTTCGGTTGTGACGGTGCCGGAGAACCATGGCTGGAGGGAAAGTCATCCAAAAGGAGATTCAATACAAGAGGTAGGCCTTCCTTCTTCGCCGTATTTTTAATGTTTTTTAACTTGTTGAATGTTTGCTTTTGTTGTGGTAAGTCCTTCAAAAATATGGAGGGCTGTTATAAAAAAAAACAAAAAACAAACATGTAAACATTAATACCACCTACACGTCACCGGATTTCATCAAGTGACGCAAAAGAAACAAGATGGAGTCAAAGGTGGAAGACGAAGCTCCATGTGTGAGTTTGATTCATTGCGAAAGTTGGGTAAAAGCGAAACAGTATTTGGACTAAAAATAACCGTACTTTTAGGGAGTGACGATCAAGCGTGTATTGCGATGTTAGTCATATTCCTGGGTTGTTCTGTTTATCCTCTGCAGCTGTCCATAGAGTGCACGGACAATCCATTAGGAGATCCTGCAGTGGTCGTGTACGGGGATGAAACATTCTCCATGGTGAGCTTTTGCCAAACAATGAAGGAAATCGGAATGAAGCAAACTGACGCACTCTCTTTGTTCCCATTCTTTCGAGCAGGTCGTGGAACCACTGAGGCCTGAGCTAGCACGCTACAACAACAATAACACTACTTTATACAACACTCGTATTTTTATATTTATGATTTTATTTATTGGAGGAATGCAACAAACTGTCACATGACTGAGACTCATGCTTCCTTTTAAATATTAAAACCTAAAACCATTATTTGCGTCGGATTTTTTGGAGTCTTAGCTTGATGTGACGCAACACATGGACAAAAAAACCATTTTTCCCTCAAATACAGACGACTTTTATTAAAAAGGATAAGCTATTTATATTGTTTTACGATACATATTAATAGCAACAGCAAAGATGTTTATTTGAGTGCGGCCTTTTTTTGTAGTGCATGTGTACAAATCCACTAAGGTGTTTATTTGAAGGGGGTGTCTTTGTACAAATCCGCTTTTTAAATATATGTACCTAAAAAGTAAGATGTTTATTTGGTGGGAGGCCTGTATTTGTACAAATTGAAGTATTGAACACGCACGCACACACGCACGCACACAGAAACAGAGAGACGCCATCGTTGGAGCATCAAGGGCCCACGGAACCAACATTCTTCGGCTATCATGAGAAGCGAGATAAGGCAACACCAACGTCTGGCTGCAGATAAGATAACACCGGGAACCGGGACTGGCCCGGTGCTCCAAGGGAGGAAGGATGATTGATGCGCACAGCAAACTAAGAACTGTTGGCAAGGCGGAGAAGACAAAGACATCCAAAAGTATAAAAAAGCTGGGCAGGGAGAGGTATTTTGCTCTTTGCTGTCGTAAGGCTCATGTAGTTTCTGTGCTTGCAGGGAAAGGTCGTTAGCCCAGACGTCTGTTTTTTATTTGGCTTGGTGTTTAAATAAATAGACGTGTTTATCTCTCCTTCTTTTTGGATTTATTAAACTCCCAATACCTCTGATCGAACCTGCTACATTATGCACGTAATTTTACCTAAATTAACTTTAGAGGTGAGGTCTCTGCATAAGACTTCCAAATGCATTCATTAAAAAGGTTCAATCATATGGATGCATTAATAAATATACATTAAAATGAAGTGTTAATGATTCCTAATTCTTACCCCACAAGCAAATACCGCCACTGCGTTTATGTTGAAGTTGGTCAACCACCCACGATGTACGTAAGTGCAAAGGTATGACAAACACTAATACAAACTAAAATACCCAAATACAGAATATCACACAGAGGACAAACAACAAATAGTAAGACGCTGATTTATGAAACAACAAGACGACACAAGCAACAAATCCTTTTGCTTTACTGCCAGGCAAA
Source organism: Oostethus manadensis (assembly GCA_024372805.1). Classification (NCBI taxonomy): domain Eukaryota; kingdom Metazoa; phylum Chordata; class Actinopteri; order Syngnathiformes; family Syngnathidae; genus Oostethus; species Oostethus manadensis. The sequence continues at coordinate 445,706 of QODF01000426.1, read as the reverse complement.
TGCGCCGCAAAGTAAAAAAAACAAAAAAATTATAATAATAGTAATAACAACAACAGTACCAATCTGAAGGTTGACAGGATCATGAATGGAAAGGCCCCCTTCTGCGTCTCGCATGCTGAAATGTCTGCAAACAGGTTGACATATTTATAAACATATATATATTTTTACAAGCACAATGGGGGCATAACATCACAATAGTGCAGGCATTATAATTATTATAATACGTCATTTTGGACGTTGAGCGGACTTTCCCGGACTCTTTATTTATCATCCTGGGCGACTTTAACAAGGGAAACCTGAGCCACGAGCTGCCAAAATACAAACAGTTTATTAAATGTCCGACGAGAGAGTATAAGACGCTGGATCGTTGTTATACTACAGTCAGTGGGGCTTATCGAAGTGTGTCACGTGCTGCTTTAGGCCTTTCTGACCATGCCATGGTTCACCTCATCCCAGCATACAAACAACGACTGAAGCTCTCCAAACCTACTGTG
>QODF01000426.1:420494-442248 GCA_024372805.1 Oostethus manadensis | reverse complement strand
CTCTGCATCATGTCAACTAATTCTCTACCTTTTCCTGTCATAGTTCCAACATTCAAAGTCCCAACTCTTAGTTCTAGACTCTTAGCATTCCTCTTCTCTCTCCTCCTACGGACACACCTTCCTCCTCTCCTTCTTCGGCCAACAGTCGTCCAATTTCCACCGGCACCCTGTCGGTGAACAGCACCGGCTCGGGTGGACGTTGTTAACCCGCGCCACGTCCGATCCGGTATGGAGGTCATATGTTTGATTTGCATGTTCTGGTTTGGCAAATATGTCGGACGCCCTTCCTGGCCCAACCCTCTGTACTTGATTGAGTAATTACACTAGTTATAAAGTTTATTAAAAGTAGTTTTCTACTTCCTGTTTATTATATTTCACGATGTATAGACACATTAATGTAATCAAAAGAGGAAATAGGTTCTTTCTGACACATGCAGTATCATGAGAAAAATATCAATATCTGCCATAGTTAATCCACATTTACCCCAACAAACTTGCTTCAGCAAGTGTGTGCGGTTTATGTGTCATGATAAACAAACCTTGGCCGTGTCCGGGCTGCCAAACGGCGAGAGCTCCAGGGAATTCTCTTTGTCGTCAGAGGAGTTGTGGCGATGCTGGGCGAACTTTCTCTTCAGGGCCTCAGCAATCAGACCCGCCGGGTCGTTTGTCGTTGCTGCACCCCCTTTGCTCCACCTATGACTGACTGGCGTGCCCCCCGGTGATCTGCAAAGAATGACATGTTGTCATTTTCAAAGTGTGCTGCAGCTGCTGTAGTTGGGAAAAGTCGGGGTAGCACTTTAAGTATGTGTAGCAAAGCCGGTTTGCCATCTATTGTTTTTTTGTAGTAGGATCAGGAGAAGGTATGTCCATCAGGAAGGACTGTTTTCGTTTAGTGAGCCATGAATTGATGGCTTCTTATCATAAAAGTGGAGCAAAGGCGTCTACCGTAAATTACGGTGAGAACATCATTAAAGAGTCACTTATGCAGCATAGGTGATCCTTAAGCAGGTCATACAAACACTCCATTGGGTGTCCAAGCTAAGCATGCGAGGACAAAATGAAGACACACCTCTCCACGGAGCGCAGTTTCACTTGGTTCAAGTCCTTGAGGACGTCCATCATGGAGGGGCGGTGGTCGGTGGTGGCTCTGTTCCGGTCTTTTCCCTGACACTTACGCCGCCTGATCAGTTCAGATACAGACAATTTGTCGGTGGAGAGGCTGGAATGTGGTGGAGGAGGTGGAGGAAGAGGAGGGGGAGGAGGAGCACAGCAAGGTGTGGATGTGAGAGCTGGGGACATCAACGGCGTGATTTGGGGATCGTGGGACTGAGCCAGACCTGGGAGAGGAAAGAAACGGCCTTAGCTCACACTCCCCTTCATAAGTCAACCTGCAGGAACCCTGAAAGTACCGCTGGCTGGGGTGGTGGTAACAATCATGGCTATCTGAGCTCGCAGTTTCCGCAGCTCGGCCTCCAGCGCCGTGATCTTCTTCAAGGCTTCCGGACTCGTTTTCTGTGCAACGCGCCCGACTCCCCTTGCTGGTCCTCTTGGGCGTTTCCTCAGGTCTTGACACGTTGCTGTGTTAAGCTTCTTTGGTGGCAGGTGATTCCTGTAAAGCCGCAAACATTAAATCCATCAATAAACGATAAGTGTGGTGCCACGAGTGAGGTGTGCCCATACCTTGTCTTGGCAAAACTCTCCCCTTCGTCCTTGAGCACCCACAGAACATCAGCAAATGATGGGATGGCAGGTGTATCCACGATGACGTCCATGTTCCCGTGGGCCCTGGACCTGAGGATTGGGATCTGAGGTGCACAACATGGGCATATAAGACGTGAGGAAATACCTTATTTCCTCAAATAACGCCCAGTGGGTGCATTTATTAACTGCCAACAGCCAAGACCATCACCTGTTCAGTAAGTCAAGCATTTTTGAGACTGGAAGCTTTTATTTGTACAAATGTATTTTCAAAACATGTATTAATAGCAAAAATACATTTTTGATTTGAGGGCAGGGCCTTGCTTTTACAAATCCACTTATATTTATTCATAGTAGAGCTAAGACTTTTATTTTAGGGGAGGGTTTCATTATTACAAAATGCACTTTTAACATATTTACCAATATTTAAAACATTTTTTTGAAGCGGTCTTTGTTTCTTCATTATATTTTACATTAATATTAAAAAGTAAATTGTTTATTCGAGGAGAAGCATCGATATGTACAAAAGCACTTTAAAAATATTTTTAGTGGTAAAGCAAAGGTGTTTATTTGAAGGAAGGCCTTTATTTGTACAAATTCACTTTTAAAATAGGTATTAGCGGTAACGCTAAGGTGTTTATTTCAGGGCAGGCCTTTACTTGTACCAGTGGACTATAAAAATATTTACTACTATTAAAAGGGAAGGTGTTTATTTCAAGGGAGGCTTATATTTTTGAAAAATATTTTATTAGTGCTACACTAAAGTGTTGTTTGAGGGCAGGCCATTATTTGTAAAAATGCACTTTAAAATAGTGGTAAAGGAAAGGTGTTTATTTGGGGGCATGCTTTTATTTGCACAAAAGCACTTTAAATGTTTATTAGTAGGAAAGCTAAGGTGTTTATTTGAGGGCAGGCCTTCATTTGTACCAGTGGACTTAAAATATTTACTACTAGTAAAGCACAGGTATTTGAGTGGAGGCTTATATTAGTAAGATAGAATTCAATATTTTTTATTAGTGGTAGGGCCGCACGATTGTGGCAACTACAGAGGAATCATACAAAGAAGTTATAGGAAAGGGTAGTCTAAGATGGGCCACACAGTGGCTGTCTGGGTAGCATGTTGGGCTCATAGTCAGGAGGTTCAAGGTTTGAATCTCCATTGGGCATCTCTGTGTGGAGTTTGCATGTTCACCCCGTGCGTGTGTGGGTTTTCCCCTGGTACTCCGGTTTCCTCCCGCATTCCAAAAACATGCATGTTAGGTTAATTGGCGGATTTAAATTGTCCATTAGAGTGTGAATGTGAGTGTGAATGTTTGTATGCCTGCCCTGCAATTGACTGGCGACCAGTCCAGGGTGTACCCTGCCTCACGCCCAAAGTCAGCTGGGATAGGCTCCAGCACACCCGCGACCCTAATGAGGATAAGCGGCATAGAAAATGGATGGGTGGATTATTAGTGGTAACACTTAAGTGTTTATTTGAGGGCAAGACTTTATTTATACAAATGTTCTTTTAAAATAGTTACTAATATTCAAAGGTAAGGAGTTTGCTTTTTTACGGGATGCCTTTATTTCTATAAATACAGTTTTAAAAGATGTATTAATTGTAAAGCCATGGTGTTTGATGGGAGACCTATATTTGTACCACTTTTTTATATTAACAATTACTGTACTGATATTAAAGATGCGATGTTTATTTAAGAGGAGGCCTTTGTTTATAGAAATGCATGCCTAAATTAATATCCAACAACATTCAATGCATTATAAGAATTTATAGAATAATCATGAAATCCATAATATAAAATAATAAGGTGCTTATTTGAGAGGAGGCATACATTCCATGTGGGGAGGCGTGCAGTTGCACTGCGTAGTGTCGAAGCCGGTGAATCACATTTTTCAAAAATCATATCATTTTTGCCCCACACACGTTGCATCCCAATGGGAGGCGCCCTGCATACCTGAAAGTAAACGCGTGGCGCGGGCGTGAGAGGCAGACTGGAGCCGATCATTCGCACAATACTGCGATACTGTCCGCAAAGAGGACTGTCCCACACCGGTACCAGCTGCACGAGGTAGAAACAAACAACAAAACTAGGTTTTAGCCACCAATAACCCTACGTGAACGTGTGCACTCACCATTTCCGGAGGGACTCCAAAGTACTCCAGCACCATGCGCAGCACGTCCAGTGCGTCCTCCAGCAAAGACATTGGGAGGGCTTGATGACTTTCGTGTGTGTCTATGTGGTGACTTGCTGAGAAAAAAAACAGCACAGTGACTTGTACGTCTTACGTCACATTCATCACACCTTCTGAAGCAAAAGAGAGGCTCCGAATCACACACCATTCGGCTAAAACAGCGAAGCCCACTCTCGGTTTTCGCGCCGCATGAGGCGGGTGACGTCAAGAGAGAAGTAGTCGTCTTTACTTGACTTTGAAATGTCACGTGAACGCAGCACAAACTCAAACGTTCATACGACACGAGGAAACCCGCCGTTTGATGAAGCTTTTCAGTGAAAATGTACTGTTTTTATGCTTGTATTGTTTGTGCTTTAGCCATTGTTTCGTGTCGAGTTGAACACAACGGTTAAGGGATTAACGGAATGAAAGCAGCCGTGTGTGGAGAAAGCTCCGCTTTAAACTAAACAGCTGATCGACACAAATAAATACTATGGACTCACCTTCTTGCTATGAAGAACCATTATAAACATTTAATTTCGACAAAAGTATTCAATCGGACTGAAACTATAAACCTTGCTCTCACAAGCGTTGGTTGGGAGTCAGCAAGTCGCTCTAAAGTCAAATAGGACGGGCGATAGGAAACTTTTCTATGATTGGTCGACATAAAAGCGGCCAATAGAATGAGCTGACACTGCAGGGTAGCGGCGCTCCATTGACCAATCGCAGTCCACCGAGAGCTAGCGACCCCAAATTTGTATTTGGAACAACGAGCGGCTTTTCTTCTGGGTAAGAAAACGTAACAAAACTAAGTTTATAGTTTCTATTTACACCATTAAAGTTACTGCGCAACGTTTATTTACACCGACTACACTGCATTGTTGCCCTTTAGGCGGCTAGTCGGACTTTCTGCGAGCTACACGTGGTTAGCCCGCTAAGCTAGCTACAGCCGCGTTAGCATAAACAAAAAGCGAGGAATGAATGGCTGCATGTCTTCACAGGCAATTGCTAAAGATGATGGACGCACTGTCGGTGGTGAGCCAGTTGCGGGATCTGGCATCCGAGCCCCAGAACCGAGAGGCGATTGTTCAGGACCAAGGCTGTCTACCCGGGCTGGTTCTCTTTCTGGACCACCAAAGCCCGGAAGTGCTTCTTGCAACTTTGCAGGTAAAACAAAACAAAACATAATTACCACCACACCCTCCTGGTCCCGCACAAACTCCTGGAAATATTGGCCCCTTTCACCCTCAGACACTCCGCTACTTGGCAGAGTTACCGCCCAACATTCACCATATGAAGAATGAACTTGGGATGATGGTGAGCCTGGAGAACCTCATGGGAAGGTGAGCACCGTTGTTCGAGATAAAGTAGCAAATAAATGGTGTTATTCCCCAAGGGTTGTCTCTGTATTTAATTTCATTTCAAACGTGCATTTTACTCTCATTTTCAAAATAGTAACCAGTAAAACACTTACTAAATCATATGAGAAAACTATATCATATTGGCAAAAATATTACACAACTGTCAGATACTTTGGAGCAATTAAAGAAATTAGGTAAAGTTTACAAGTCACTGCTGTTCAATTAAAAGCATATCTCTAAATTTTGTGGGGGTTTTTTCCCATTCATTCATCCATTTTCTATACCACTTATCCTCATTGGGGTCGCAGGTATGCTGGAGCCTATCCCAGCTGACTTTGGGCGGGAGGCGCGGTACACCCTGGTCCCCTCATTTTTTCTTTAAATACCCAACTATAGGGGTGTCAACACTCAGTTCACGAGTCGAGACAATACACGAGATTGGGCGAACGAGCAAGATTTTAACATTACTATTTAAAGTGCTATGAAAAATATTTAAAGAAACGACAATATATTCCAATCTTCTAATTTAACCTTGCATTGCTCCTCACGAGGCGACACTCTGTGTACACACTGTGTGCGTATGCTAGCGACCCCGCCTCCACCCACCGAGACAAAGCGACTACGACCGATAACAGGGCTCAATCCATTCATGCCGTTGTTCCGTGAAACAAGCGCGCCTTGGTGCTGAAACCAATGACATGTCTGGGTCACAGTGATAAAGTAATGATGGCGTATCATAGTCGTTCCCATCGGAGAAGCTTCTCTGTTCTCAGGGGTGTCTCAAAACAAGACGATACACAAAGTTACCATAGGTCTACGAGATGAGACGCAATTTTATCATTACTTTAAGAAAAGTACGATGAAAAAATGTTATGTAAAATATAACAAGGTATTGGAAACTGCTAATTTGATTTCTACTACATTACACTCTTCTGCACTGTGTGCATGCAAGCGACCCCGCCTCCACCCACAGAGACAAAGAGATTGTGAATGACAAAAGGCTATGGAACAAACGTGCCAGGGTGCTGAAAGCAATGCACAGAGTGAATCCTCTTCGTGTCTGTTTGAAGGTGGGAGATGAGCAGACACGCATGACAATATATTAAGGTCTGGAAATGTATCGAGTTCATATTTATCTATAGTTTGATTAATTCTTTTTTTATCCCCCCAGACCTAGTGCTCGTTTTTTTTTCTGAATGAGAAATCTTGTCACATTTTATTCTAATGAGACCCCTACAAAATTAGTTTTTGCTATTTTTAGATAGGTGCCAATAAAACATCCACAGATTGTGGTAACACAGATAAAACACATGCAACACATGATTTTCATTGGGTAATGATGATATTCTTTAAAATAACAATAAAAACCTCCTTCACTGGAACCTGAACAATTTACTGAATTTTTGAAAATTCTCTTTAGCATAAAATGGACGATGCCTTGTGGGATACATTGTGCTTCATTCTAGTTTTGTGTTCCTTTTTTTAAATACAAGCTTAGGTTTCCTGGTAACTCCTCCTCCTCCACTTCTTGGTTGGCGCTCTGGCTCACACACTCATAACTTCTCCTCCAGTTGTGGAGAATGAGGCGGTCTATTAACAGCTGCTCATCCAGATAGCTAGATACAGATAGCTTAGGTTTCATGGTAACGTAGGTGATTTAACATTTTAGATGAAGCGTGTGATGTTTTGTGAATGATTACCTCACATAGGGCCGACTTGTCAGAGGACATCACCAGCTTGTCCCGAGAGGTGTATGGAATTCTGACTGCGCCGCCTCTTCCTGTACGTCGCACACCTGAAAGGGAGAGGAGAAAGAAGTCACAGTTCTTCATTAACTCGTCCAACAAGAAGGCTAAGTGTGTGACGTTGCACATTCAGGGCCTGGACAGCGCTGTGAGTAGACCAAACACGTGACACGCAATTAACACCTGACATGGTGCCAAGCGTATTGTTGTGTCTCACGAAGGACCAGCGGGGCTTGTGCGAGGAGGCTCTGCTGAAGGTCCGAGGAGTCATCAGCTTCACTTTTCAGATGGCCTCCAAGAGATGCACCGTACGCATTCGTTCGGACTTACCCACCGAGGTGAAAGGCGCGTCTCTCTTTGGCACCACCGTGCGTGCTTTGTTGTGGGGGGCATAACAAAAAGTAAACTTTCTACTTTTGGCAGAGCCTTGCTTCTGCCATCGCGGACACCAAGGTGTTGTCGGTGCAACAGGTGGTGAAGAATGAGGCGGGAGAAGAGGTGGGTCTGGGTGAAAGGATAAATCCAGTGTGGCACATACGACAGGGGTCTTCAATTCAAATGAAGTTAGGTCCGTTCATGCAGCTGTTTTCACAGAAAAGGTCCCAACCTTATTTTGCGTCAGACTGGCTCATATGAATATGAAATGTAAGGAAACGCTGCATGTCACTCTATTGTTTCAATACAACACAATTATTTTGGTGCCCAAATTACATTTCAAAGAAAAGAGGAGCAAATTTGGCATAAATAGTGAAATTTGACTCGAATGAATACAAGAGGCTTATTTTGAAGTTCTATAAATCTGCATCGGTTTCTCGGAAAGTAATACTAAACACAATTTAATGTGTCTTTAACAGAAAAGCTGCAAGTTGTCATATGTTCTTGTTGCTGTTGTAGCTGTCTTTGGGATTTATCACACAATTCTTCTGATTATTTTGGAGTAAGATGTTGGCAGACGCTCCTTCTCAGCTCTCCCAACAGCGAAAGATGTTTAGTTTTGCTCCAATATCCATACAATCTTTAGTGAAGAGTTATTTGCACGTTGCTGTGATATTAATGAATGTGTTATGACTTTAGTAGACCTTTCCTACCTAATAACAATATTTTCCGTGCTCCCACGTCAGACTTGGGCGGATACTTCACATGGAAAGATGTGTGTTTTGTCGGGTTGTTGCGTATGAGACCCAGCAGTTTGGCACTGGATTCTGGAAAAATGAATTTATATTATTAGTCCGGGCAGTCACTTTTAGATGTTTGCTGTTCTCGATCAACTGTTGACCAAGCCACGTGTCACTCTGTTATTAGTGTTTGATTATTGAATTGAGCCTATGGTGTCTGTCAGATGTTTGGTTTGGCTGAATTTTTTTTGAACATGCAAACATTGTGCAAAGAATTATTCATGTTCCTCAGTTCTACATGTCCGAAAAGGAGTCGGAAGAAGCAGAGCTTATTTAATCCTACCCTCTTCTCACATGATTTACTAATACATACTCATACATACTGTGTATATACATACACACACACACACACAAGCATATATTTATTTATTCCTCCTCTTTCCTTCCCCACAATTGCGTCATCATGCCAGGTTACCCTATTGGCTGAGGAGAAAGCTTTTATCAAACTTATACCTGCCACGTCTGTCGTCGACTGATTGGTAGTTGGCGGAGCACTGGCCTTTTATTTTAAGATGTGTAGCGAAGACAGAGGCAGGCGTTTTTTTCCTTCATGACATCAGGAACTTCATAATCAGCCGTTTAAGCCCTATGTCCTGAAGTACAGGCATTACTACTAGAAAATCATTCAAATGTCACTTTGCATAATAAGCATGAACTTTTCCCTCTTTCTTCAAGGTCTTCATCCCTCTGAACCCGTTTGGAGTGCACGTGCTGCCAAACCCAGCTCTGCCGGATTACCTCCCCGAGGAGGAGGAAAGCCCTGAGGAGGTGGGCCGCGCCATATCTCGCACCACTGCCAAGGAGGACTCAAGCGGGAGCTGGCTCAACGCCGCCGCCTGTTTTCTCACCAAGACGTTCTACTGGTGAAAGACCTGCTAAGCAGGACAATTCCTGGAAAGATCTACACAAATGTGCAGAGATTATTGGATTCATGTGTTTTTGCTTGGAACTGGAGGCTTGACATTTGTAAATATTTACTTTAAATCTGTTTACCACCTTTCCAACGTTCAACTTTCTGTCTCAAGTTTTTTCTCTTGACGTTTTAACACTTACAACAAATGCATTGTCGCATTTCCTAAAATAGTGGAACTAGTGGCCTCTTCGTGGCTCCTCAACTAAACACCTTTTTACCCACTAGTTAATATAATGCGGTTTGATTATCGCTCCCTCGCTATATCGTGTTTTTTCAGAAATGAGTGCGTGAATAGATTACGTCTGTTTGGTGGTAGACTATGGTCTATTAGTCAAAACATTGAAATACATGTATGTACATCTAGTATTCTGACCACTAGGCGGCAGTAATGAAACAAAACAATAAGACGGTACCTTAACACTGCATGAAGTCAGCCACGGCCTGTCCAACATGATGGAGTGGAAAGTGGTTTTTGGCCTTTTAAGTTGAGAAGAAATAAAGTTGAGGCTAACTGGTTAGCTCGCTAGCTTGCGTTCATCTCGAGTCCCCGTAGTGTAAGAGTTGCACAATGTGGTGTAAACAATAATAGGAGTGTACAGGTGACTATGGGGGTGTTATATCTACAGGGCTCTAACGTTCAAAAACATTTACAAGGTTATAAACAGGTTTTCTATGCTCCAACTGTGAAAACATTCCATTTGTAAACATTAAATCTTATATAAATTAAGTTGTCACTCGTAAAAGACACTAAGCACTCTCAGCAGTTGAGTAAATGAATTGCTCAGGCCACTGTATGAGGATGTAAGGTACATAGAATGTAATAAGTCATATTTATACAAGTTATTTAGTAGTTAATGCAAAGAATAATTAGTCGACAGAGAAAAAGGTCATGTCAAACAGGTTTATTTTCTCACCAGATAATACACTTTGAAAATAGTTCTATTTTTTAAACTGAGGGTGTTCGTATAGTGAAATATATTGACTTCTTTACATTATTTATAGATAAGCTATGGTATAATGTCGTTTACTTGTATTTCAGCAATTTGTGAGCTCTGTTGTCTTACCAGACAGCGTGTTAAATTATTACTCTATTGGTGACAGGACAATCCTGGTGTGACTTTGTACTTGGTAAGGCAACAGAACATCATTTAGCAGCATTTATTCCAAAATAGTCATGAATAAGGTTATTGCAAAATGAATGTGTCTGGAAGTTAGACTAGTTAATATGGTGGTGCTGTACAACCCAGACCGGGTTCAAAGTCCAGCTGAGCCATTGAGAAAAAAACTAAAGCCAAAGCAGATGTTTTGCTTCGTTAACCGAACAGAATATCAGGGTTCGCATTACAGCAAAATTAAAAAGGTCACATTTCATGAGTAGAGTCATTAAATAAACTAAAAAATATCAGTAGTACTTACCATAAAGCTCTTTTTTTTAGCTCAGGTTCTGATTTATCTTTAACTTAAACTGTGGTGGTCCAACAAAGGATAATCTCTACTTTTCAACGACGTAGTGGCAGCGCAAGTATGTTACATGACACCTTTCCAGCATGGGAAGTCACATCTTGTTTCCACCCCTTTCTGTAACAACATTTATAACAAAACAGTCCCAACCGTCGTGTTACCAATCACACTGTCAAAGGGAGAAAAAAACACCGAGTTTTCATAATTAAAGATTGCATTATTTCAATATGAGGGGGAAAAAACATCCTGCCTCAATCATCACGCTTGAGGGGGAAACCATCCTCCGAGATGTTTCCTAGGGGCAATTTTGGAGTCGCCATCTTTGGGAGAAAAAAAAGGATGCTGGTCGTGTTGAGTCTCTGCAGGGGGTCATCAATGGCGGACAAAGAGCGCATCTAGAACCTCTTGATTCCACGTCATTCTCCGCAATCAAACCATCGTTTTGTGCAGGTTCTCTGTGGCTGTATCTCGTACACACCATCAGGCCACGTCTAAGGACGCAGAAAATAAAGACAATCAAGACTACCAATACATGAAAATCACTCCACAGTAAAAAGGGGAGCTGGATGGAGCAGGAATTTCTATTCTCTTGTATCCACTAGGGGGAGACAAGTCATTTTATGTTACAAAAGTATAGTAGTCCCTCCTTTATCAAACCACATTGTTCAAGTTTAATATGCAGGGTACAGGGACACAAGAGACGCCTGCCACTTTAAAAACGCAGCATGCTACTCAGCTAACTTGTGTGCCTCCAATTTATTTATTGTAAGCTGGGATAGGCTCCAGCATGCCCGCGACCCTAACAAGAATAAGCAGTACAAAAAATGAATGAATGAAATTGAAAGAAAAAGTGCTTTCTTTTGGAAAATTTGCCTAGGATCCACAATCCTTATGTGAGACTTGAGCGCGTGTCGTTTTCCGTGCATTCTAAAGATATGAAAACAGCTAAAAAGAAGCAGGTAATTCATGCACATAAAGGGACACACCTGTTCCGCCTAGAAAGGTCGCTATTTAAGCACCTCCAAAAAGCTCCAACAAGGTTTTATGGTTTTACACATGCTGTGAGGATGTAGTAACAGGCACATTCATGATAACATGTAATACACTATTTTGCATCATGCATTGATTTCCCATAGCAACATAGAAAGGAACGCAACACCTAGCAAAAACACAAAATCACAGCAGTAGTGGCAGCAGCACCAATATGTAGCGTTACCCCTCACTAGGGGCCCAAGGCATTGTGAGTGAGCGTGTGGTGTAGCTAGTTGCTAGCCGGCCAGTAGCTAGCCGGTGTGGTGTGGCGAGGTTTCACTACGCCGGTAACATAGTTCTTGGAAGGAACAATTTTAATAACAATAACAATAATGTTCCTGTAGCTTGGTTAATGTGCAGGTCAGATTTATTAAATGGAGAGTTGTTGGTGCATTTTGGAGGATTTTTTTAGAGGACTTTATAGGCGGAATAGGTGTGTCTCCATTCGGGCATTCTTAGCTGCTTCTTTTTAGCTGCTTTTATCTTTAGGACGCACAGAAAAGAGAGAGACTTGTGTTTATGTCTCACATAAGAATTGTGGGTGATAAAAAGAGTACACTTTTCTTTTAAGACAGAGGTTTCAAACAGAGTGTGGGAAAAGGACAAAGTAAGAAGCCTAAAACGTACAACATCTGTCTAACACAAACAAAATCAACTAAACTAAAAAAAAAAACAATAACAACTAACCTGCTCCATGCTGGACTGAAATGTCGTCCACGCCACTCAGAGGCTTTGGGAGTCCGTTCTCCCTGAAGGTGATGACCTCTGCCTGCTGCTGTTGATCCTCCTCCTCGCCTTTACCAAGAGGAGTCAACCTGGAAGGTGGAGGCAGTTCAATCACCTCCTCAAGCTCACCATTCTCACTGAGACATGAAGAAGGCAGCAAAGAGAAGAAGAATAAGCGTCTTTTAGCATTGGGAAAGGACGGTGTTTAGTGACATCATTGTGTATGTGTGCGCGTACCTTTGCATAGGAAGTATGGAGGTGCTGGCGTCCAGGCATCTGTTGCCGTTACTATGTGGGGTGGGAGACGGTGTTCCTTCAGATGGGACGGGAGAAGCAGTGCCCACTAATGGTGAGAGGAGAAAGAAAATGTATAAGATGTATAATGCTAATGGAAGCTGTGTGAGCATGAGTAAGATACAAAGATTGTGTTGTGTTGCGTTACCCGTGCTGTCCACGTTCTTGCTGGGTGTGACTTTCTAGAGACAAAAAAGAAAAGTGAGCATCCACCAGCATATTTGTGTGGGTGCACAATAATTAACGGGCCCATATGAGAGAATTATGACGTCATACAAATAAATCCAATAACATTAAAAATAGCTCCAATAACCGATAAATAAAAAAACGCTCCAATGGGCCAAGATACCTGTACTGTGCAGGTAAGCAAATCAAATGCTCCTTTTTTCCTGTCTGTGAGGTTAACTGTTTGTGGAAATTTCCCCTGAGCCCACTTGTAAACAAACATTCATTTTTAGAGATTGTTCCCGTGCTAGTACTAAATGCTCGGGGATGGGAGGGAAAGCAAATCGAGCCATCTGAAACGTCACATCGCTATGACGCTTTTTGGCTTGTTGTGCCTTTTGAAAAGTGAAAAAAGTTTGCCAGAGACCTCCGTGGTGTCACACCGGCTGCTCGAAGAGTGTGCCCAAATACACTGCGCTTGGCTGGGCCACAACAGGTGGCTCCCTCCGCTCTATACTCTGTAGTATAAAAACAAAAACACAGCAGCAGTGACGGCAGCTCCAATATGTAGCGTTACCTTTCGCTAGTGGCCTGAGGCATGGTGAGCAAATGTGTGGTGAAGCTAGTCGCTAGCCGGCTAGTAGCTAGCCGGTGTGGTGTGGTGTCATTACGCCCGTAATGTAGTTTTTGGGCGTAACAATGTTAATAACCATAATAATAATGTTGCTGTAGCTCGGGAGATATGCAGGTCACATAAATGGAGCATTGTTGGCGCTTATGGAGGTTTTTTCAAAAGACAGAATAGTTACATCCCATTAAATGCTTTTCTTAGCTGCCTTTTGTAAAAATCTGTTTTTATATTTTTACAACCCACAGAAAAGAGAAAGACGTGTGTGTTCATGTCTCCCATAAGGATTGTGGATGATGGGCAAAATTCCCCCCAAAATGCACTTGCAGAGTCCACTTGCATTGGGGCCAAATGGGGCAAGTGGAACAGCATTGCCTGATTTCAAGCAAGTCAGATGGACATTTTCCATATTGCTCCCTGCAGCGTGACATTTACCTTCTTTGTCGTGTCAGACCGTCTCGTCCTCTTCATGATCTCCTCCAGACGCTAAAATAAATNTATATATGTATATATATATATATATGTATATGTATATATATATATATGTATATATGTATGTATATATATATATATGTATATGTATATGTATATGTATATATATGTATATGTATATATGAAGCTGCTTTTAGGGGCACACATTAATCAGGATTATGTCATAAAAATGTGTAAAGATGAATCACCTTCTTTCTTTCCAGCCGCTCAGCTTCCTCCTTCTGAAAGTGTTTCTCCCTCTCCAGCCTCAGTCGCTCCGCCTCTTCTTTCTGTCGAGACTCCTCCTCCTCTCTCTGATATAAGAAATAGAATTTTAAAACAATGAAGTGAGTTTTCATCTGACAAAGTTGTAATACCTGTTTCTGGGCTCTGCCTGCCTCCTCTCTTTCCTTCTGCAGCCTCTCCTCCTCCATCTTTTTTTCCTCGTCTTCCTTCATTCTCTTCTCCTCAGCCTGACGCTGGGCCTCCTCCTCCCTCCTTGCTCGCTCCTCAGCTTTACGACGAGCCATCTCCTCCTTAGCTAACCTGTAGTCACACACGCACACGTCAGGTTCCTTTGGAAGCACACACCTTCAACTTTTTTTATTCATCCATCCATTTTCTATACCACTTATCCTCACTAGGGTCGCGGGTATGCTGGAAGTTATCCCAGCTGACTTGGGCGGGAGGCGGGGTACACCCTGGACTGGTCGCCAGTCAATCGCAGTGCAGACATATAACCATTCGCACTCACATTCATACCCATGGACAAGTCGCCAATTAACCTAACATGCATGTTTTTGGAATGTGGGAGGAAACCGGAGTAACCGGAGAAAACCCACACACGCACGGGGAGAACATGCAAACTCCACACAGAGATGCCCAACGGAGAACCCTGAAACTCCTGACTGTGAGGCCAATGTGCTACCCACTCATCCACCGTGCGGCCCCTTCAAGATTATAACAGTACTATTTGGTGGCTGCATACCTTTCTTGCTCCTCTTGCTGCCTCCTCTCCTCTTCCTCCCTTTCTCTTTGCTCGCGGGCCAGCCGCCGGTTCTCTGCCATGATGCGACTCGCCTCCTCTGGATCTGTGGTCCCGGCAGAAGTTTTCTGGGTGGGGGGACTGCTTATGGTCTCTAGAATAAATTATAAATGACAATGACAACATCTCACAAATGATTGAGACCCCAAAAAATTCACCGGCGGTTGTTGTCGACGTCTGCTCTGTGCTGCTTTTGTTGACACCAAGTGACTGGGCAGGACTGAGGACCTGCTCGACCTCCGTTTCCTGGGTCTTTGTGGGTATAGATGGGAGCTGAATGTCAGGCATCATCACCCTGACAGGGCGGACATTTCCAGGGTCCTCTGCGCCTGGAGACTTAAGTATCTTGGGGGTCGGAGGGCGTCCTGTGGGCTTCAGAAGTGGTCTACTAGTAGGAAAAAACATCTTTGTTTTGAAACAACATTGGCAGAAAATAGTAAAACATGCCAGCAACAATCCAAGTGCATGTTTCTTCTACCTGCCAGGAGAGGGCGCTGTTACTTTGACGTTTCTTTTGGTTGGAGAAGAGCGCATTTTGAGGGGTAAAGTGAGAGCAGGACCAAGAGGCACAGACAAGCTGCTCCACGACTTCCTGATGGAGTCGCGACTCTTCTGTGGTGAATGTGTAAGACATTTTAACATTTAAAAATCAATTCTTCATCTCTACTCACACGACTTGAGTGATAACCAACCGTACTGTGCGTGATATTACATTATCATACAATTAAATGCCCTTTATTATGCTAAAGTGACTTTTAATTATGTGATAAACCAGGGCTGTCAAAAATAAAGCATTGATGGTGGTAACAAGTTTATTTGATTAATTATGTTTAAATTATGTTATTAAAAGTATATATTGGTCATTAAGATTGTTATGTTAACGCATGCTCTTCATGTCAAGCCACATCTATGTTATAAGCCACAATAGTATCCCCACAGTGTCACACAGAGGCTTCCACTATTTAATATCCTGACGTGAACACATCAACAGCAGTGCAATTTCAACACAATCTAGTATCTCCAACTCAATGTAGCCGCAACGGGGCACAAGCCAGTGTCTTATTGTGCCGGTCCCAAGCCCGGATAACTACAGAAGGTTGTGTCAGTAAGGACATCCGGCGTAAAACTTTGCCAAACCGGAACATGCGAATAAGACAAATGACTTCCATACCGGATTGGACGTGGCCTGGGTTAACAACGCCCGCCACCGGTGCTGTTCACCGACAGGGTGCCGGTGGAAACTAGTTTACTGTTGGCCGAAGAAGGAGAGGAGGAAGGTGTGTCCATAGGAGGAGAGAGAAGAGGAATGCTAAGAGTCTAGAACTAAGAGTTGGGACTTTGAATGTTGGAACTATGACAGGAAAAGGTAGAGAATTAGTTGACATGATGCAGAGGAGGAAGGTAGACATATTGTGTGTCCAGGAGACCAGGTGGAACGGTAGCAAGGCTAGAAGCTTAGGAGCAGGGTTCAAGCTGTTCTATCATGGTGTAGATAGGAAGAGAAATGGAGTAGGGGTGATTTTGAAGGAGGAGTTTGCTAGCAACGTCCTGGAGGTAAAAAGAGTGTCAGATAGAGTGATGAGCCTGAAGCTAGAAATCGAAGGTGTGATGTTCAATGTGGTTAGTGGGTATGCTCCACAGGTAGGATGTAAGATGGAGGAGAAAGAGAAATTCTGGTCAGACCTGGATGAAGTGATGCAGAACATCCCTAGAAGTGAGAGAGTTGTCATTGGTGCGGACTTCAATGGGCATGTTGGTGCAGGAAACAGAGATGATGAGGAGGTGATGGGCAAGTTTGGTATCCAGGAGAGGAACGCTGAAGGACAGATGGTGGTCGACTTTGCAAAAAGGATGGAAATGGCTGTAGTGAATACTTTCTTCCAGAAGAGACAGGAACATAGGGTGACCTACAAGAGTGGAGGTAGGAGCACACAGGTAGACTACATCTTGTGTAGAAGGTGTAACCTGAAGGAGGTCAGTGACTGCAAAGCAGTGGTAGGTGAGAGTGTAGCCAGACAGCATAGGATGGTGGTGTGTAGGTTGACTCTAGTGGTGAGAAGGATGAAGAGGGTAAAGGCAGAGCAGAGGACAAAATGGTGGAAGCTGAAAAAGGAGGAGTGTTGCGTGACTTTTAGGAAGGAGTTGAAAAAGGCTATGGGTGGCCAGGAAGTCCTTCCAGATGACTGGACAACTACAGCTACTGTGATCAGGGAGACAGGTAGGAGAGTACTTGGTGTGTCATCTGGAAGGAAAGTAGATAAGGAGACTTGGTGGTGGAATGAGGAGGTGCAGGAGTGTATACAGAGTAAGAGGTTAGCTAAGAAGAAGTGGGACACTGAGAGGACTGAAGAGAGTAGACAGGAGTACAGAGAGATGCAGCGTAAGGTGAAAGTAAAGGTGGCAAAGGCCAAACAAGGGGCTTATGATGACTTGTATGCTAGGTTGGACAGCAAGGAGGGAGAGAAAGATCTATACAGGTTGGCAAGGCAGAGGGACAGAGATGGGAAGGACGTGCAGCAGGTTAGGGTGATGAAGGATAAGGATGGAAGGGTATTGACAGGTGCCAGTAGTGTCATGGGAAGATGGAAAGAGTACTTTGAAGAGTTGATGAATGAGGAAAATGAAAGAGAACAAAGAGTAGAAGAGGTGACTGTTGTGGACCAGGAAGTAGCAAAGATTAGTAAGGAAGAAGTGAGGAGGGCATTGAAGAGGATGAAGAATGGAAAGGCACTCGGTCCTGATGATATACCTGTGGAGGTATGGAAGTGTCTAGGAGAGGTGGCAGTAGAGTTCCTGACCGGGTTGTTTAACAAGATCTTAGATAATGAGAAGATGCCTGAGGAATGGAGGAGAAGTGTGCTGGTGCCCATTTTTAAGAACAAGGGAGATGTGCAGAGTTGTGGCAACTACAGAGGAATAAAGCTGATGAGCCATACAATGAAGTTATGGGAAAGAGTAGTTGAAGCTAGACTAAGGGCAAACGTGAGCATTTGTGAGCAGCAGTACGGTTTTATGCCAAAAAAGAGTACAACAGATGCAGTATTTGCTTTGAGGATGTTGATGGAGAAGTACAGGGAAGGTCAGAGGGAGCTGCATTGTGTTTTTGTAGATCTGGAGAAAGCTTATGACAGGGTGCCCAGAGAGGAACTGTGGTATTGTATGAGGAAGTCTGGAGTGGCAGAGAAGTATGTTAGAGCGGTGCAGGACATGTACGAGGACTGTAAGACGGTAGTGAGGTGTGCTGCAGGTGTGACAGAGGAGTTCCGAGTGAAGGTGGGACTCCATCAGGGATCAGCTCTGAGCCCCTTCTTGTTTGCTATGGTGATGGACAGGCTGACGGACGAGGTTAGACAGGAATCTCCATGGACTATGATGTTTGCAGATGACATTGTGATATGTAGTGAGAGCAGGGAACAGGTGGAGGAGAAGCTTGAGGGGTGGAGGTTTGCCCTGGAAAGGAGAGGAATGAAGGTCAGCCGCAGCAAGACGGAGTACATGTGTGTAAATGAGAGGGACCCAAGTGGAAGAGTGAGGTTACAGGGAGAAGAGATAAAGAAGGTGGAGGATTTTAAGTACTTAGGGTCAACAGTCCAGAGCAATGGAGAGTGTGGAAAAGAGGTGAAGAAGCGTGTGCAGGCAGGCTGGAATGGGTGGAGAAAAGTGTCGGGTGTGATGTGTGATAGAAGAGTTTCAGCTAAAATGAAAGGAAAGGTGTACAAAACTGTGGTGAGACCAGCGATGTTGTTTGGTTTAGAGACAGTGCCGCTGAGGAAAAGACAGGAGGCAGAGCTGGAGGTAGCAGAGATGAAGATGCTGAGGTTCTCTTTGGGTGTGACCAGGATGGACAGGATCAGGAATGAGCACATCAGAGGGACAGCACATGTTAGAGGTTTTGGAGATAAAGTCAGAGAGGCCAGACTGAGATGGTTCGGACATGTCCAGAGGAGAGATAGTGAATATATTGGTAGAAGGATGCTGAGTTTTGAATTGCCAGGCAGGAGGCCTAGAGGAAGACCAAAGAGGAGGTTTATGGATGTAGTGAAAGAGGACATGAAGGTAGTTGGCGCAAGAGAAGAGGATACAGAAGACAGAGTTAGATGGAGGCAATTGATTCGCTGTGGCGACCCCTGAAGGGATAAGCCAAAAGGAAAAGAAGAAGATATGTATCTCCAACTCACAAACACATCTATAGTCAGCTCCTCCTAGGACCAACACCCATTGCCACTACATGACAGCGAGGTGCATTCACAGACACCCCAAAAATCACAACATCTTTATTACACCTGCTTTTAAAAAACAGAGAAACAAGAAGTGGCTATTGTTATCCCTCACTAACGTAACTCTTACTACAGAAGTACAATTAATTTCATATAAGTACGCTCGGAAATGCCAGAAAACACGTATGTACTCCAAACATGTAAGTTCAACTTAAACGACGTGGTGTCTGAACGCAGTCCTTCACGGCTCATTCTACTGTTAAAGAAACTAGTGGTGAGTAAAGAGATTTTCAGACGTGTGTGCTAGGTCGATTTAAATGTTCCGTTCCTTTGGAGCTGTTAATACATAAAAATATATATTATTTGTGTCTTGTCATTTATCTTTCTGTTTATAAAATACACCAAAATGGGAATATTTTACACATAGTGGTAAATGGTCATTAATCATGATTGATTAATTTTTTTAGTTTTTATTTAATTAATAATAATAATATTTTTATAGACAGACAAAGAGTTGCTCAATAGACCCCAATGATGCTCAATAACAATGGACTTCGTTTTCCCTTGCCAGGATGCGAGTCATCGGGGCCCCCCTAGGAGCCAGGCCCGGAGGCTGGGCACGATGGCGAGCGTCTGGTGGCCAGGCCTGCACCCATGGGGCCCGGTCAGGCACAGCCAGAAAAGGTAACGTGGGTCCCCCCTCCCATGAGCTCACCACCAAAGGGGTCGGGTGCAAAGAGAGCTGGGTGGCGGCCGGAGGCAGAGGCCTTGGCGGTCCGATCCTCGGCTACAGAAGCTAGGTGTCGGTACGTGGAATGTCACCTCTCTGGCGGGAAAAGGGGCCTGAGCTGGTGCATGAAGTGGAGAAATTCCGTCTAGATATTGTCGGACTCACCTCAACGCACAGCAAGGGCTCTGGAACCAGTCCTCTCGAAAGGGGCTGGACTTCATTC
This sequence comes from Oostethus manadensis, assembly GCA_024372805.1. Classification (NCBI taxonomy): domain Eukaryota; kingdom Metazoa; phylum Chordata; class Actinopteri; order Syngnathiformes; family Syngnathidae; genus Oostethus; species Oostethus manadensis. The sequence continues at coordinate 422,192 of QODF01000426.1, read as the reverse complement.
CACTCTGGTGTTGCCAGCAATGAGAGGCGTCGGGCAAAGGTGGCAATTCTTGTTGCCCCCCGGCTCCAAGCCGGGTCCTGACTGTTTGTTGAACAAGGGGATTCCCTTGTTCTGCTGGGTGACTTCAACGCTCATGTTAGCAGCGACAGTGAGACCTGGAGAGGTGTGATTGGGAGGAACGGCCCCCCTGATCTTAACTCCAATGGTGTCTTGTTTTTGGACTTCTGTGCTCGTCACGGATTGTCTATAACAAACACCATGTTCAAGCATAAGGGTGTCCACATGTGAACTTGGCACCAGGACACCCTGGGCCACAGTTCAATGATTGACTATGCGGTTGTGTCGTCGGACTTGCGGCCACATGTTTTGAACACTCGGGTGAAGAGAGGGGCGGAGCTGTCAACCGATCACCACCTAGTGGTGAGTTGGTTCCGATGGTGGGGGAGGATGCCGGTCAAATCTGGCAGACCCAAACGCATTGTGAGGGTCTGCTGGGAACGTCTGGCAGAGTCCCCTGTCAGAAGGAGTTTCAACTCCCACCTACGGGAGAGCTTTGACTATGTTCCGAGGGAGGCAGCGGACATTGAATCCGAGTGGGCAATGTTTCGTGCCTCCATTGTCTATGCTGCCGATTGGAGCTGTGGCCGTAAGGTAGTCGGTGCCCGTCGTGGCGGTAATCCCAGAACCTGTTGGTGGACACCAGTGGTGATGGATGCCGTCAAGCTGAAGAAAAAGTCCTATCAGGCCGTCTTGGCCCATGGGACTCTGGAGGCAGCTGACAGGCACCGGAAGGCCAAGCGGTCTGCAGCTCTGGCGGTCGCTGAGGCAAAAACCCGGACATGGGAGGAGTTTGGAGAAGCCATGGAAAACGACTTCCGGATGGCTTCAAAGAGATTATGGACCATCATCCGCCGTCTCCGGCGGGGGAAGTAGTGCACAGTCAACACCGTGTATGGTGGAGACGATGTGCTGCTGAACTCGACTCGAGATGTTGTTGACCGGTGGAGGGAATAGTTTGAAGACCTCTTTAATCCCACCGACACGCCTTCCAACATGGAAACAGTGCCTGGGGACTCTGAAGCGGGTTCACATATCTCTGGGGCTCAGATCACCGAGGTGGTCCTTGGTGGCAAGGCCCCGGGGGTGGATGAGATCCGGCCGGACTTCCTGAAGGCCCTAGATGCTGTGGGCGTGTCTTGGTTGACACCACTCTGCAGCATTGCGTGGACGTCGGGGTCGGTGCCCCTGGACTGGCAGACCAGGGTGGTGGTCCCGCTTTTCAAGAAGGGGGACCGGAGGGTGTGTTCTAACTGTCGTGGGATCACACTCCTCAGCCTTCCCGGTAAGGTCTATTCAGGGGTTCTGGAGAGAAGGATCCGCCAGAAAGTCGAATCTTGGATTCAGGAGGAGCAGTGTGGTTTTCGTCCTGGTCGTGGAACTGTGGACCAAATCTATACTCTCGGCAGGGTCCTTGAGGGTGCATATGAGTTTGCCCAACCAGTCTACATGTGTTTTGTGGACTTGGAGAAGGCATTCGACCGTGTTCCTCGGGGAATACTGTGGGGAGTGCTCCGGGAATATGGGGTATCGGACCACTTAATCCAGGCGGTTCGTTTCCTGTATGACCGGTGTCAGAGTTTGGTTCGCATTGCCGGCAAAAGGTCGGACCCGTTTCCAGTGAGGGTTGGACTCTGCCAG
>QODF01000426.1:345718-420483 GCA_024372805.1 Oostethus manadensis | reverse complement strand
CTTTCATGGACAGAATTTCTAGGCGTAGCCAGGGCGTTGAGGGGTTTCTGTTTGGTGGCCGCAGGATTCGATCTCTGCTTTTTGCAGATGATGTGGTCCTGTTGGCTTCATCGAGCAGTGACCTTCAGCTCGCACTGGATCGGTTCGCAGGTCAGTGTGAAGCGGCTGGGATGAGAATCAGCACCTCCAAGTCCGAGTCCATGGTTCTCGCCCAGAAAGGGTGGAGTGCCATCTCCGGGTTGGGGATGCGGTTCTGCCTGAAGTGGAGGAGTTTAAGTACCTCGGGTCTTGTTTACAAGTGATGAAAGGATGGAACGCAAGATGGACAGGCGGATTGGTGCAGCGTCTGCAGTGATGCGGACTCTGCACCGGTCTGTCGTGGTGAAAAGTGAGCTGAGCCAAACGGCAAAACTCTCGATTTATGGTCATGAGCTTTGGGTAGTGACCGAAAGGACAAGATCCCGGGTACAAGCGGCCAAAATGAGTTTACTCCGCAGGGTGGCTGGGCTCTCCCTTAGAGATGGGGTGAGAAGCACTGTCATCTGGGAGAGACTTGGAGTACAACCGCTGCTCCTCCGCATTGAGAGGAGCCAGATGAGATGGCTCGGGCATCTGGTAAGGATGCCTCAGCTGGCCAGGGAACGCCTCGGCATCCGCAAGGAAGAGCTAGACAAAGTGGCCGGGCAGAGGGAAATCTGGGCTTCCCTGCTTAGGTTGCTGCCCCCGCAACCCGACCTCGGATAAGCGGAAGAAAATGTTTGTAAAGGGATGGATGGATAATATTATTTTTATTTCATTTAACAGCCCTAGTTTTAACAGTAATGTGTCCCTATAAATAAATGTGAGCAAAATATTTCATCTCCCTCAATTGTTTTCTGTGCTTTTGCAAAGATTCACAGTCAGAGAGAGGCGTGAACAAACATACCTCTTAAGCATTAATGCAAAAACAGCAAGTTCCCAGTAGTGTAGGGGTGTCCAAATTATTAGTATTATTATTATTTTTATTGGCCCACGGCACATTGTACAAATAAAATTAAACCAAAGAGAACCTGAAAAAATGGGAAAAATTGAGCAAAAAGACAAAAATTTACTAATACTAACTAACTAGCCGATACTAATAACCAATAATAAAATGAAGCTTTGTCTTTAAGTATATATAAAGTGTTTTTTTTTTTAGCCTCTTTACAATATAAAAAAATACATACAAATATGAAAGTGGACGCCTGCATCCTATGATTTTCAGTATGCACCCCTGGAAACAGTTTGGACACCCCTGCAGGAGGGCTTACTAACTTCAAGCAACAGGGCACACTTCCCAAATGGTATTGTGGGACGCTTATTTTAAATGGTTGAAAAAGAGTATCCAATGGGTTGATTACTGCATGTGCACCAAAGAGGACATAAATGTGCTGTATGAACAAATGACCTGTGTTGTCCCCGTGGTCCTCCTGCGGAGAGGTGTGGACAAGTTTGTCTCTCTGCTGAAGCTCCTCTCGTGGCTGCGGCTGTGAGAGAGGGGGCGGGACTGTAGGGCCTTGAAGGACATGGAACCCATAGGGTGGCAGGACACTGAGCGAGGACACACAGGCATGGCTACGGTGATGTATGAGGTGGGAGGGACGGAGGTGTTTTTCCATAGGAAAGTATGGAGACGGGATAGCAGAGCGCGTGCAGCAATAAGTGTGTGAGGGATTAGGGAAAAAAGCGAAGGAATGAGAAATTAAAGGAGAAGACAATGGAATGAAAGGAAAGCATTAGTGCCACTGATCACAGGTCAATAGCAAGTCAGTTCACGCTTTTAGTCAAAGATGTATAGCAGAGTGGATAAAAACCAACACTATATTCTGTAGCCAAACAACAAGAAGGCTAGCAAATCTGGACATGACATGAGCAGGAAGTGAACAGAAAGACAAAATACACTCCATAATAGCATATTTGTAATCCCAGCATGTATGTTCAATTTGCACTAACAAATGACTATATTCAGTTATTACTTCCACCAAGCACACGTGCAGTACAGATGTTATGTTTTTCCTGGCGTTTGTTTGTTTGCGTTTCAAATAACTTGAATTGTCGGAAATGGGATATGGAAGCCCTAATTACATTTTGGGGGTGCATCAGATCACCGAATCCAGAAATTTTTTTGAACATTATTTATAACATTGCGATTTAGGACCATTTTTGGAATTGGTGCATGTCACTCCACAAAAATGGTCAGAGCTTAGAAAAAAAATACATGTTTCATATAGGTTCTGCAAAATATCAAAGACTGATCCAAAAAATGTAGGGTTATAATTTTGATGTGACTCACAATACAGGGGGCTTATGGCTCTTAGCGGAGGTCTGTGCTCTCAGAGTGCTTTTCTAGTCATATTATGCATTTCAGAAGGTGTTAAGGATGTAAATCTCTTTGTGGTGGACGATTCGATACACATCTTAATACACAGGCTATGCCACATTAAAAAACAATGCACTTTAAAAACAGAACAATTCGATGCAATTCGATTCAACAGTTACATTTGTTGATTACACTTACATTAAAAAAATTAGTTGTCAATTGTATAAAAGTGGTATTCTTAAAGTATTTTCAAATGTGTAAAATAGCATGTCATATTCCCAAGCATGCTGCAAGGCCAGGGTCATTTACTGGGAAACAAGGCAATGTAGCAGCTGGGAATTACATCCTGAACAGCTTATGTGTTACGGTGTGTGTGTGTGTGTGATGGTATGAGTGTGTGTGAGAGATTTGAGTGCCTGATACAGATTGGTGAAGGAAGTTTCAGACAGTGCTAATGCTTTAAGTCACACCAAATCTGATTAACATGGAAAACAGTGCTGCTCAAGAGAGCAAAAATAAATACATACATAAAATAAAAGCAAATGCACCTATCAATGTGGTGTGTTTGATGAGGCCGGGACTTTCAGTGTACCTGTTTGCTCTCCGGTGAGACTCATGGCACTGCGGCTACGGGCCAGGTAGGAGTGTGTGGGCTGCTGCAGACGGTTTACCACGTTGCTCTCCCATGGCGTCAGGGGAAGGCGGCGAGGGCCTGATTGCGCGCGCACACGCACACACACGCACACACACGCACACGCACACACACGCACAGAACATTGGCGTTTTGATAACAACCACATTAGCTTGGCGGCCAGTCAAAGCCGATTATTAAATAATGTCAAGCGGATACTGCCCATCCATTGCAGCCTGCGCTAAGCCATCATGCTGTGGTGCTGCTGTGTGACACCTTCACCTGCATGCACCACAATTAACTCTAAACTGAATAGCCTGCAGGGCAACAACTGCAAAAACACCAGAGAACTCAAAATGCATGAAATTAACAAAGTGTGAAAAAGCCCTACTATGAGGCCGTGCAGCTCTTGGATTCATAGACAATGAGTAGTTTATTAGCCCGATTACCTGATTAGCCACATGCAAAGGACCAAAGCATAGACCAGCTTGCTATTACGATAAAGGTTTAATGGTGGAGGCAAAGATACCGCTGGGCTGGAAGCTGCACAATTTTACTGAATGATGCTAAAATGCGTGACGTGTAGCTGGGTAAAAACAAACAACATTTTGTGTTTCCACAAAAACAAAAAGATTATCCTACAGGGGATTAGAGAAAGGGGTCAGGCACAGTGTGGCGATGGTGGGACGTCGCATTGGATGCAAACAGTCCATACAAAGCCCTTGAAATATACACTATGGGGAGGTGTGCACACAATGGAGAGGATGATTACTTGTTTTTTATAACCTTTTACCCTTTAAAATACATTGCATACATTGAATCATCCTAATGATGTGGCAATGTAATCCCTAAAATTTCACACATAGTGGTGTTTGATCATGATAAATATATTTGAAAACTTAAAAAAATTGATTAATTTGAATAAAAAATGCAATAATTTGACAGCCTTAATAAAAAAGCATATTACATATAGTATTACAAATAGTATATATTTTTGAGAAAGCCAAAGAAAAAGCAGACCACAGTTGAGTTAAACATATTTGATGTTGGCTGATCTGAGAGTGTTGCTTTACATTTTATGCGTCTTTTTCCCTAAATCAACAACATTACTGTCAATGTAATTTAAGTATGCACAATTTTTCTCAACAGTTTCCAGCCCAGGATATCTTTGTCCACTGTCAAGGTAGTCATTGGCCATGAAAACACCTGTGTTTTTGTGGAGGGTGGCGGTCGCCTGGTATAGGCGAGGTTTGGCCTGAGCTTTGCTAACTGCAGGTGATGAGGTTGTTCTTGTCCATAGCCCTGCTTCAGCAAAATATGGACAATAAATTCAAATTATACACAACTCATGATGGTGTCTCATAAAAAAATGTGTCTCATATCTCACTCATCGGAGCTAACGAGTGATGCTGGGAACACCGAGTGTAGGTGGGATTGCAAGGTTTATAGTGTGTTTCTGTGTGTTGTAACTATCCTGTGATACGTAGTGGACACCTGTGGCTTTTACACAAGTGCGGGCTATGTATGTACACATTTGTTTTCCCATTTTAAATTTGGTGGGTGCAGCTTATATTCATGTGCGCTCAGTAAAGTCATCATTTCTCGTGATATGTGAATTTCCACAAAGTAGGATTCACTACTAATAAACTGAATATTTTGATAATTATGACATAGAAAACCTGTTGTCAATCTTTTAAATATGTTTCTAACTGTATTAGAGCCCTCAAGACATGAAATAATACCCCCATAGTCACCTTTACATTTGAATTACCCAATATAGTAGATAGGACAGGACAGTGTACTTCCTGCGGTGGCTATTGTCTTATCAATGTATTGTAATGGCAGCTTTAAATGGCTTTACACTTGTAGTACCCAAAATAGCAGACATAATGAGCATAAATAAGCCGTTTAAAATGTAAATTAAACTCTTGCTCGTGTGTGTCACAGTAAAAATGTGTTGCCTAGGGCAGTGTTTTTCAACCTTTTTTGAGCCAAGGCACACGTTTTTCATTCCCAAAATCCCAAGGGACACCACCAGCAGAAAATGTAAACATTAATCTCTGTAGCCTATAGAAACAATAGACAACAACAGAAGTGTGGAGGGCAGAAAGTGACGTTGGGGGTTCAAAGTTGAGTTTTAGCTTGTTGTTGTTTAGCCTGTGTTGTTATCATGGTTATTATTATTGTGCCTGTTGTGAGATAATTTAAAATCTACAATGAATGACTGTTGTGGTAAACACATCTGATGGTTTTCTCGTCGAACACTTACTGACACCTATTGGCCAATGTACGTATAACATTCACAATTAAAATGCTTCTTCTGCCTTGTGTTTGTATTTTATTTTATTTAGTTAGTTCATTTTATGGATAGGGTAAGATTAATTTAGGCAAAGAATGAGTACAATTTGTTTAAATATGCTTTTCAACTAAAAGTAGGCCGTATTCAACCACAAAACAGCAATAATTTAATGAATTATTTTTTGTGTGAGGGCGCATTGTTTGAGGCACTACTGTAGTCTGGAATTTACATTGTTTATAATTTCCGCAATCTTTTTGCCTCTACAACACTGGTCTGTGCAGCATTCCCAAACCGAAACTGAACTGCACCAGCATTCATTTACAAGTGCGAGAGAGGTGGGTCTTGGTCTGGATGATCGTGTCCGCTCTAAACCAAATGAACCGCACTAGTGGTGCAATTGCACCAGTCTTCCTTTGCAAGTGTGAAATCCAGTTTGTGTCGTTTGGTTTACCTCGGTCAGGTGAGTGTAGGAGTGTAGCTGAGGATGAGGAGAGGCGCTTGGTAATGATGGGATCGTGATGCTTGGATAAATTCACCGTGGACACAGACCGTCTGTCAGCATCTAAAAGTAGACAAAGGATACAGACTGATAAATGATGCATAACAATTTTGGGAGCTATTCTATTAGTGAGGAATGTCGCTAAAGAAGGGAAATGTGAAATTACTGTAGTGCTACAATCAGATAAAAAAAAGTATTGGGATATACATTCACAGTGGACGCAACTATTCATACTGGTCTATGTCTGCGCTAAGATGCGTAAATGCTGCTAAAGCTGAAGTGCTGGTTTGCTAGCTGACACTGTGCTATGATATTCACATTGGGACATCATTCGGTATCTGCGAGAGAGACTGAAAGCACCGTGCACGTGCTCCAGTCCGGCAAGGTCGAGCGGAAAGAGGAAAGCAGACTCTGCAAAACCTGGACCAAGAAGGGATCAGGGGAATAGAAAGAAAAAGAAGCAGATGGAGAGTCAGGTTGGGAGAAGAAAGAGTGGGCGGATATGTCAAGTTCAAACATTAACATGGCAGAACAATTCGCTTTGTGCAAAATAAACTTTCTGACCACAGAAAAAAGTGGCTGAAAAGTAAAGAGAAATGTCAAAGCTCTCAGTGGGACCTCAAAGTCAACACTGTGTGTAAACATTCCCTCTCGGGACAGAGCTCATGGTTTGTGAATGTGGGGTGTTGGAAAGCAATACCGGTGGGCGTGCCAGGACTGTTGGGGTGCTGGGTCCCACCCCAGGACCATCGGTTGGTCTTCGGCCTGGTCACCCGATTCCTCTCCATAGTGCGCCGCATCACCGCTTCATGACGAACCTTAATGTGGGGGGGAAAGCTTTTTTTATTAACATCACCACTTTGTACGTTGCATGTGTATTATCCATCCACTTTTGAATGGAGTAATCCAAATTCACTTAATTGCTATGATTTTTAAAATGGATTTACTACAAATAGTGTATCTTTGTTACTCTATGGGGACAGGCCCATATTTGAGGAACTGCTCTGTCATGTGTGAAGAGGAAGAAAATGACTTTGATGTTTTACTAAGACTTATCACGAGTCATCATCACCTTGTCATCCTCCTGCTTCTGTCGTCGCTTCTCTTCCACAGCAGCCCGTCTCTGCTCTTCCTTTATCCTCTGCTCCTCCAGCTTCCTCCTCCTCTCCTCCAGGTGCTTCTCGTAGTGCTGCCTGGCCCGCTCCTCACGCGCCTGCCACTCAACCTCCTTGATGGCTGGCCGATGGTGCACGCACATAAACAAAAAAAGTAATAATCAAATGAAGCAAGATAAAAAAAGAAAAATGCCACATGGACACACAAATACACACACAGGCTTAAAGCAGCAGTGTCATGGGTCAGCCTGCAGATCATGTGACTTGGCTTTAGCGCCCCAACAGAAAGCAAATCCCTCATTCTACTCTCACAGCTATAGGGAAGCAATCTGACTGTTGTCCAATATTTATGACAAGTACAAAACACACAGATCACTATTAATATTAATACAAACACCCCACCCATCTGTTAAGTGGTATGTCCCGCATATACTAAGCCCCTAAAAAACACCAGTCTTTTTAACACCCGACACATTATGTAATGCGGACGCTATGGCAACAGGGTTCCTGGCTTTTAGCTGGACTTTACAAAATGAACAGTTCACTTCAGATACAAACCAGGTTTAGTGGATGGCTGCTGTGGCCAAGACAACTTTTAAAACAACCACACACACCAATAATACACACCATTCTGTTTTTCACGCTCTTCTCTGCGCTCACGGGCAAGCCTCAACCTTTCATCTGTTTTGTTGAAGAGCAAAGAATCTGCAACACAAACAGTTAATAAAGCTGCACTTTTAGAATATTCCACCAAAAAATAAATTAGGTTTTAATGGAAAATAAATACATAAATAAATCCAATAAAATAGTTTATATTGTGATTTGTTTTTGCGACCTGAAGGCAACATTATTTCCATTTTCCACTAAGGTTGCAGACGAAATTCTGTATCTAGATGAAACTTTACTTCATTTAAGATGTGAAATGGTTAGTTGTGAAAAATGACACGTGACAGGTGTGCTGTTTTTTACTGTGGCTGGGTATTGTGCGCTGCATCTTGCCTGTTTTAATTGCAGTCTTTTGGTTGCTGGGACTGGTGCTGGTGGCCGTGGAGGTCAGGGTGGGAGAGAAGATCTGTCCAGAGACAGATGAGCCGGGCCGGGTGGCCGACGACGCTCTGCCGTCCTCTGATTGATAGTAGGACGCTGCAACGAGACATTGATATGTGAGAACTGGGGGTGTCGCAAGATCTCACGAGATTAAAACGTGACAAGATTTCTCGTTCAGAAAAAAAATGTCTCGTGTGGGCACTAGGCCTGGAACGATAATCAATTGATTAATCACACAATAAATGAAAATGAACAGAATAATAATTTTGCCAGCCTTTTCTTAAAGTAATGCAAAAATGTTGTTTAATTTTCTAAATCTAATTTTGTGTATCGTCTCGTGACACCCTTAGTGAGAATAGAGAAGCTTCTCCGATGGAAACGCCTATCATGTACCATCACTACTATACCACTATTTGTGACCCAGACATATCATGTGTATCCAAACTATGAGTACGTCTTCAGTCTGCTTGTGTTTGTGCATTTAGGACAATGATCAGTGTGCTTAGCTAATAGCATTGTGTGGGTAACGAGTCAGTGACTCGGCACTGGACAATAATGTGAAGCAAAACAAGCGCTGCAGAGCAGAGATTGCAGGTAGAAAGTGAAGTTCATTCATTCATTCATTTTCTATGCCGCTTATCCTCATTAGGGTCGTTGGTATGCTGGAGCCTATCCCAGCTGGCTTTGGGCGAGAGGCGGGGTACACAAAGACAAACAACCATTCACACTCACATTCACACTCTAATGGACAATTTTGAGTCGCCAATTAACCTAACATGCATGTTTTTGGAATGTGGGAGGAAACCCGGACACAACCCACGCACAGGGGAGAACATGCAAACTCCACACAGAGATGCTAAACGGAGATTCGAACCCTGAACCTCCTGTCTGTGAGGCCAATGTACTACCCGAAAGTGAAGTTTTGGCCTCCAAAAAAGCTGGAAAAGAAAAATCTACGGTGTGTGTGGCAAAGCGTGAGAGAGGAACACCTCTGGAGAAAGTAATCTGTCCCAGAAAGTTAACTTCAATGCCCTGAAGACACTATTCAGCCTGTTCTCCGATACAAGTGCCACACTTTTCCAGACATCACAGACATTTAGGTAACACAATCAAATAATAGTATCTGCTATCCCCACCCTAACCCACGTCAATGTTTTATTCCCCCAAAGATACTGTGGACAATTTACAAAAGGTATTACTTGGCGCCGTCTGAGTAACGTCTACTAAGGTGAGTATGAACACGTCAACACTGCCTCTGGTGCTTGCTCAGCACTGGAACCGGTTTAACATAGACGCATGGTAAAACTGGAAAGGCTGGGCAGGGCCAAGATACAATGATATCTAGTCATTGTATTCCTTTGCCCAAAATTGTTTTCTTCAAATAAAAGATGAGCTTATGGAGGCGGGAGCGCTACCATATGCACAGCAGGGAGACCAGACACTCATGAGATAATTAATATTTAGCAATGTTTTGACACACAATAGGGTGTACATTGAACAAAACATGCATTTCCACTGTGCTGCCTGTGCTATTTTTTTCCTGACAAACACACCACATGATGACGGTGTTAGTAAACCCCAAACGTGCTCCACAAATAACACAGTGGTACATTAGGGTGTTCCTAGAAATTTAGAAAACTTGACTTTGCCGGGGGGGCACTGGCATGAGCAACTAATTATCCAAGAGTCAGTGACCATTTGTCTAATGATTAGAAAACTTTGAGAATCTGTATTAGGTCTATGCTAGTGTTCCTTACAAAACGTTTTTACGGGGGTGTAATGAGGCACCCAAGCAAGGAGAAAAAGAACAAGACCAGGAGAGATTTTAACATTAATTTTAAGAAAAGCACAATTAAAAACTATGACTGGACAAACAAATTTGACCGAGTTACAAAACCATGCAGAGGGTTTGAAATAATTAATGTCCCATAAATTGATGCTAAAGCATTTTATTGTCAACATCAAATAAATCATTGTCAAATTAATATATAAAATGAATAAAAATTCAATTATTAATCATAATATGAAATTATAAAAAATAGTACATCATAATAGTGCAATAATTCCAGGATGGAAGGATGGTGCGAAGGAGAAGTGTGTCTGCTTCACAGTCAGAGAATAGTGTCTGCTTCACAGTCAGAGAATAGTGTTCCCTCGTTTATCACGGGGTATAGGTTCCCAAAATAGCCCTCAATGAGTGAACTCCGCAAAGTAGCCAACTTTGTTATTTTACAATTATTATATATGTTTTAAGGCCATACACTTTAGACACTTTTCTCAGACAGGCATGAACATTTTCTCACGTTTATCTCATCTTTAAATGCTCTCTAAGTTTGGTGGATTTTAAAAATTAAGTGTCACATTTTGGCTAAGCCTGGTGGCTCCACTCAGGGGATGCAGAGAAAGAGAAACCAAGTGCAGGTAAAAATCTTTATTATTATTAAATGTTACTATGCAGTGGCAGAATCCACAACTGAGCAGTAACAATGACAACTAACAACGTTTCAACACTAAACAACGCGCGTAATGGCGCCCTAGAGTTGCGTAACTCCGTACTTTCCTTCTGCATGTCCAGAAGTCCAATGTTTTATGCGATGGTTAGCATCCTCTTCTGCCATTTGAGTGCGGCCGCGGGTGCGCCTAACGATGCAGAACGTTTCGCCGACGTTGTGGGTGTTGTCGGGGATAAAGCTTGCAAACATACAGCACTTTAGAGTCACACTACAGTAGTAGCGATGTAGCATTTATGTACATTTGGCAAATCGTACGCATTCTGGACAGGAAGGCACGGAGGAGATTGGCAATGGACCCACAACACATGGGTTCTCCCTGAGCCAATCAGGATGCAGAACTCAATGCACGTTCTTTCCGGTAAAAAATAAAAATAAAAACTCTGCGAAATAGCGAGTTGGCAAAAAGTGAACCGCGATGTCGCGAGGGAACACAATCTTACTTGCTAAAAATAGTGACCATGCCGCTAAATTGTCAACACGAATGCCCTCCAAGTATGAGATGTATTTTGGCACAGTTTTGGCAGCCGCATGACATCCCCATTATTACTGTACATCCATCAACAGTGACTTACCGCCCAATTGACCCTGTGAGTCCAGTACTGGTCATATGTTGGTGATGAAGAACATATATCACAATTCGCTTAGCTTTACTTTTCTTTCTTTTCTCTTTGTCATGCAGATGTATTACTCTTTTGAATGCATATTGTTTATAGAAGCCAATCTCTTTACTTAGGTATCCCCAGCAACTACGTTGATCTACGTTCATCATCACCAAAATCCGACCAGAACTGGACTCGCGGGACCAGTCGGGGTAAGTCACTGTTGATGTACTACATTAATGATGGGGATGTCATACAACTTCATGTCAAAAACCCGAACTATGCCTTTAACAGCTGCGCCTCAGTTGTCAACCTCTGATTGAAAAAAACATTGACATGTCACTCGCTGAGGTTGGGAACACCAAGGTAGTTTTGACTGCAGGGTGTAAAGTTTGTGTAAAGCACTTAATAAGCGCTTCCAATAATGCCTAGCACACTGCCACTCCAGTATTACATTTTTAATCATATGTATAATATTCATTGTAGTTTACAGTCATAGCCATAGTTGACAGTCTGATTGGCTTCTGGCTGCACTGTTTTTCTACAAACGAGGAATCTTGTGACGTTTTAACTATTGTCATTTACAGTCTGGTAAAAATGTGACAATCTGTAGCGTGCACGCAAAGGGCAGATTAATCTGAGTCGCCCAATTACAGTACATAATCATCATGATAAAAACGCTGTCTTTAGTTTGACAGCTGTAGCCATTCTGCTCTAAATTACAGAAACCCAAATACTAGCACACAGTGGCGATAAAAAGGTAGTAAAAGAATATGAATTATTACCAATATTACCATGTCCACTGTGTGGTAGAAATGATGCAAGTAATCTCAACCAAAGACCTCAAAGGTATATTGAAAAAATCTCCATTTCAGGAGACTCTTTACCTGGATTGTGCATCATAATTCCAGAGGTATGATTCTGGGAAAAGACGTGGTGCAGCTCTTGGCAACTCCTACTAATCAGACTGACAGCAGGTTGATATCCACATTTCTACACACAGCATACATCCTACATAACTGAACACATGCTCGTACCCACAGTCCACGGACAATAACGCAAAATAAGGAAAAATCCAAACTAGAGGGAAAAGCCTTGGTCAATATCACACTCCATGGGAGTCGACTTATGAACAACCCCATTCATTGTCCATGGGTGTATATTGTACATATTTGTATTTGTGTAAAAGACACAGAGAGTGGGAAAATTTAATCTGCCCTCCTCCCCCTTGTGAGTGTGTCCCAACTCCCTCCCTCATCTCGCTACATTCACTGGCAGTCAGATTAAATGGAGGGCGATTAATGCTGTGCTGTCCAGGCCGGCGAATAGCGAGCAAGCACTGCTGCCTTCCTTGTAGTCTAATGCTAACCTAAAAGCTGTCAGCTCAAACCTGCACAGAAGTAGTGGGGAGTAGGCTGGACAGTTCTTTTTACAGGCAGAGGACGGCCTTTGGGGCTGGGGAAGGAAGGGTGCTACTTTATAAACCATTTCTCTATGTGCCATAGATGCAATGCTCATGAATACACCATACTCCACCAGACTGTTTCGTAGTTTTTCCCCCACAACAATCTGATTATTCGATATGTCCATGAGTCTGTGTTGAAACAATGTTTCCATGCAAACTACACAGCCAATTGCAGCTTTACAGACGGTGTGTCTGCTCTGCAAGTTCAACCTGACATCACCATTTTAACGTTTCCCAATCACAAATACCGTATCAAACAACGGATACACTTTTTAAACTAAGTACAAGTGTGTAACACATCGCTTTGTGAGCACCACTCCCCTTCTCGTTGCTTGTAATCTCTTTGTCGATTCTCCTTTATTATTTATGGTCTAAGTGAGTTACACACGAACGCTTCCTCCTGTGGGGATACAGCCCAAACAGAGAAATTGTGTCTTACAATAAAAGACACACACTCACTGAAAACCCTTGTGTTCCTTCTAATGGATAAGACTAGCTAAATCACCATTACATGCTAGCAACTACATGTAGGCCCTTTGAAGATAACCTCAATCAGTTGGTAGTGAAACTTTTTCAGTTTTATAGAATCAAGGTGAATGAAGGTGCGTCTTTACACCTCTCAGGTTTATAGGAGATCTGTAATACTACAACCTTATTCCTTATTATAACTTCTCCACTCCTTATAAGCTTACTTTATTTACAGTAGCAAAGGTTTCATGAAGCAATCCAATCTTCGCGAAACCTTTCCAGTTACTGTCAAAGACGTGTGATTGGGCTGTGCCTTCGCTGTGATCTGCTGCCCTTACATATTGACCTGTTCAATCTCGCAATGTCAGCATGCAATCTGGTTAACTCCTGCATCTTAAAAATAACCAAAGACCAACATCTTGAGAGTATCAAAAGTCCTCACTGAGAACATCTGCCTTCATACCTTTGGTCTTCCTCCTGATACCATGTCTCTGTCTCTGTCCCTCCTCTTCCTCAGTGATGGTGAATAGCGGGATGGCTGAGCGGCTGCCTCCCTTCCCCAGTGTTCGTTTTGAGCCTTCTCCTCTTCCTAGTCCTCTCCCTTTACTTACTGGCATTGCAGCCCTCCAGCCACCAGCTAGCTAAACACAGCCATCCTACCGTGCGGCGACAGAATGCCTCCTCTTCAATGTAAACATGGGTGCAGGGGAACTGATGCTACCAGCTGTCTCCTCGTAGCAGGCTGTACATCGCTGCACTTTGGCTGAGGCGGCAGGAAGTGCAAGACTCTCCGAGTGAAGATGATAAGTACACACACACACAGAGGACAAAGTACAGCGGAGGGACGACAGACAAACTGCTTGCTGTGCCACGTCCATACCCAGCGAGTGGGCGAGAGATAAATAAAAGGGACAGTGGGCCAGTCTGATTTAGAAAAAATGACTTAATCCACAAGACAGGCTGGGTTTACAGCTAAAGAAACTTATTTTCTTTATTTCTTGACTGCTATGGCGATGCTGGCACTTTATGAAGGGCAGCCCCCACACAGTTTATTTTGTCCTAACTCTTTTCCGTGTCAAAGTGTGTTTTTACTTCAGCAAGTGTGCTGTGGGCTATGACTTTCTGGATTATTACTTTTCTTTACTTTACTTGTCAAAATTTAAAAAACAGCTTTTGCTAAAAATATTAAAAATATTAACATTACTGTCTTGACAGTACAAACCAGGGAAGGAGACCAGGGAGGGGGGACGGAACCAGGGAGACCAGGGAGGGAGGGAGAGAGGTAGGTAGACCAGGGAGGGAGGTAAACCAGGGAGGGAGGTAAACCAGGGAGGTAAGTAGGTAGGTGTAAGTATATAGGTAGGTGGGTACGTAAGTAGGTAAGTAGGTGGGTGGGTAAGTAAGTAGGGAGGGAGGGAGGGAGGGATGGAAGGTGGGTGGTTGGGTTAGGTAGGTAGGTAGGTAGGTAGATAGAAAGAAATGGATATTTTGCTAATATTTAAGAGAAATGTATGTATTTCAGACAATGACAGACAATCAATATTTATATATGAGCAGGGTTGCTGGATTAGCTGAAGCTGTGTTGAATTTGCATCATATTGCATTTCATGATGCTGCACGTGCAAATCCATCTTGACCTGGAGGCAAGACATGTGGTTTGAATGCTGTATCAAATGCAAAAGGTCAGGTATGAAAGAGAAGAGACTGGACTATAGGGCCATAAAGTTTTCTGTATAATTAGTGGCGTGCCCGCAAAGACGAGCAAACATGAGGACTATTTGTATTGGCGTGTGCATGTACAGTACTACTACACGCTAAGATCATGTCTGCTGGAGAAAACCAACATTAAGATTAAACAGCCAGCATGGCAGGGCCACATTTTAATGTCAACAGAACCCAGTTAAAATACTATAGGGTGACCTAATGAATATAGAGCAGCATTCTCTGCACCAAGCCTGAAACTAATTCTTGCTATGCAAAATAGCTTGACTATTTGTGCCATTAAACAAATATGTACAGCCACAAAAAATCTGCCACTGCTCTTTGTCCTTGCTAGGATAAAGTGGCAGTAATCCTACACGGAGATTTTAACCTGATAGGCCCAGCTCCACACCCCTCATCACACCTTTTTACAGTGTGGCTGGCCTATACAACATTTTCAGATAATCCTGCATGTTATAGTTTAACATCCATGCTGTGAGCATGCAGTAACAGGCACATTCACGATAACGTGTGACATTTATTTTACTAATATTTTGGGGACTTCCTTCCTAGGTGCATTGATTTCACATAGCAACATAGAAAGGAACGCTTACAACTTGGATTAAATTTTCCAAACTCAAAAACAAAAACACAACAGCAATGGCGGTAGCTCCAATATGTAACGTAACGTTTTGCTAGTGGGCTGAGGCATTGGGAGTGAGGTTGCTGTGAAGCTAGTCGCTAGCCAGCTAGTAGCTAGCCGGTATGGTGTGGCGAGGTGTCACTACTCAACTAACGTAGTTCTTGGGTGTAACGATGTTAACAATAATAGGAATGATGTCAGTGTAGCTTGGTTAATATGCAGGTCACATTATGTAAATTAAACGCTGTTGGCATTTTTGCACTGAAAAGAGAAAGTCGTGTTCATCTCTCACATAAGGACTGTACGGCAAAAAATGTCAGTGTTAACGGAACTGTGGTATTTTCCCATAAAAACAGAATTTACTGTTATACGCAATCTCACGGAAATTGATATAATGTTAATGAAATGCTGTCATCATGAGGAGAAGGAATGTTCGTGTGGGTAATAATTTTCTCGGCAGTTTTGTGTGCTCCTCAGTATTAGGATTAGTATATTTTATAATATTATATACATTTATATATATATAAGTATACTTTTACAGCGTTTTGTTCATTCATTCATTTTCTATGCCGCTTATCCTCACTATGGTCACGGGTATGCTGGAGCCTATCCCAGCTGGCTTTGAGCGTAAGGCGGGGTACACCCTGGACTGGTGGCCAGTCAATCGCAGGGCACATATAGACAAATAAACAGTTACACTCACATTCATACCTATGGACAATTTTGAGTCACCAATAAACCTAACATGCATGTTTTTGGAATGTGAGAGGAAACCAAAGTACCCGGAGAAAACCCACGCACGCACAGGGAGAACATGCAAACTTCAGACAGAGATGCCCAACGGAGATTCGAACCCTGAACCTCCTGACTGTGAGGCCTATGTGCTATCCACTCAGCCACCGTGCGGCCCTACCGGGTTGTTTTACCGCTTAAATTTTTTGTCAACACACAGGCAGACACAGACATCCTCAACACAAACAGAACATACTTCAAAATTCAAAATACGACCACCATTTGCTCCATGTTCCCCCAACTGTGTAAACAAAATAAGTATGTCATAACAATATCTTACATACATTTAGAACTGCATCAGTGACTACATCTTCTTTAATCACAAGCAAGGGCATTACAATATGTATACAATACAATATCACAATAAGTTTGTAACAATGTGTGCACAGGCTGATATCCCATTAGAAAAGTTAACCAGGCTACATCCATTTCTGAATTACTGGCCAAAATTGTCCATTGATTGACTGGATCAACAAATGTAAGGATTTCTGCATTTCTTTAACATTTTATTCCCTAACCCAAATAGACCACTCCCAATGCAAGTAAAAATAAGTGCAAAAAAGGAAAAACAACCCGAAATTCTAAAAAATGTTTTTAAAAAAAACAACGGAATTTGGGATTGCGGATGGTGGGTAAAATTCCCCCCAAAACTGCAGTTTTCCTTTAAATCTGCACAAGGCAACCAGAAGTCTGACTAAGCCTTAACAATAATAAAACTGTGATTTCTTTAAAGGTAGGGAACAGACACTGAAACAGTTAAAAAAAAATTAAATTATGGTGGACGCGGAACTAAACACACTGCACAGTTTAACTTCACATTTTTCTATATACTGTACTGTAGTGCAAAAAGGAGTTTGTTTAGGTGAGTTGGACGACACCATTGTTGACGGGTGGTCATTGCGTATGTCCACATAAAGCTACCATACAGAACAAGTGACATTTTTGGCACTCGGAAAATATTTGTCTTACTTTAACCATAAGAGTATTAAAGGTGTAAAGCACTGTAACGGTGATAAAGGAAGTTTTATCTTATTTTAAAGTGAAATTTTGTTTGGTAAATGAGACTCGTCGATGAATTAGTCAGGCTACGCGAGTTTAAAGTGACATTTTCAGACGGTTCTCGAAGGTTTGGCCGCTTTTAAAGCGAGGCTGCAATGGCCGGGGCTACACCTGTCACTTCAAACCGAGTCACCCCAGGAGCTGTCAACCGCAGGTGTGTGCCAGCTACTGTAAAACCTATCAACTACGGCAGCCAAACGTAAAAAGCGAGTACTTTGTAGTAGCTTTAAATAAAAACACACGTATTAGAAAAGCATGGAGCAACTTGTCTCGTAGATTGCTTCGTTTTAATCCTCGACTCGTGACCGGCGCCGCGGACGACTCGTACTTCTCCCTCTACCTTCGATGAAAACAAACTGAAACCCCGAGCATTTCCCAAATGTTCACTTTTAGAACAAACTCCGGCGATCTTTTGTGGAGTTTGACAAAGTTTCCACAATGCGAGGACTCACCTTGGGACGCGGGAGTGGATGCGTCGCTGCCATCCTGGGCCGCCATTACTCGTGACGTCACACAGGAACCGGAGAACCTGCCTGGAGGATCCCCGGCTCAACTCCCCCACCTTCTTACTGTCAGGTAGGCGACGTTAGCCCTTTAACAACCTCTTTTACACTTTGAAACACAAACTGTTGCTATTTTTCATTACTTTACAACCACTTGCCATTGAAAGAGCTCGTATGATAAGCCATGACACGGTGGAAAGGTGTCGGAGCGAAACTACCTGTTGTTTACAATTGTTACACTGACCCCTACTGGTAGAGAGCTGTTAATGCGGCTTCTGCGTGAACATTGTGACGTCACATATTATTTATGAAATGGGGCGTGGTAATTGACTGCTGGGATTGGATTTGCTGTTTTGAAAACAGAGAGGTTCATGTCAAGTTGGTGGTTTACGGTTTGGATGGGTTTAAGAATAAAATAAACATTTTTAGATTTTTGTTTAGGTCAAAAATATGGTTCCTTCCCAAGATAAGGTTAAAAACCATTACAATGTAGTACCATGTTAATTTTAAAAATTATTTACACAGCAAAGGCTTCGCTTCTGAGCAGAGCAAATGTAATTGTATTGACCAACATTCACATTGATGTGTGTCAAATTTACTACCAAAACAAATGAGAGGTGTTAACTGACCTACCAACAGCTTGAAAGTGCAGCCTTGCATAATACATGCATGCATGCAGATGTTTTACTGTACTATAATGCAATTTAAAAAAAAACAAGTTATATTTTTATTCATCCGCTAGAGGGACACCTAACCCTTTGTTAATTAAAATAACCAGCGCTTTAGATAAATTGTGTTCACGCAAAATAAACTAATGAATGCTTGAGTTATGTACACAATTCCAATTTATTGTGTAGTGCACTGAGCTGAAGTGAATATTGACTATTTCACCATGTTGCCACCAATGCCACATATACAATGTTCTGTACAGTTACATGGAGAGACCTCATTAAAACACAGCAGCTATTTCAAGCTAAGCCAAAGATAATTGAGCAAGGCTGCATGTATGCTAATCTCTTCTCATATCAGCATTAGACAGTGTAGGCTAAGCTTACCCCTGCATGAACCCATGGAGTAAAAAGGCCACTGATTGGCTTTGGGGAAACCATGGCAACCTGCTGTTTTGACCATTCCATCCACGGAGGAGTTGTGCGGGAGGAGATACACAGTAGCAAAGAAACATCTCTTGAGAAGAAGGCTTTGTGGTGTCTGGTGAGGTGAAAGGGGTGGGAACAGTGATTGGTACCCGAGATGGTTGAATCAGGTGGTTAAAGCCTGAGGGGAGGCTTAAAGTAGCATCTTATATGTTGTCATGGTCAGGATAAAAAAAATTCTCTAATTAGTTCCCAGGGGGAGTTGAATTTTGGGACTCTCTCAGCTCAGACACAGCTTTATGGCTCATCAATAAATGAATATGGATGTAAACACTCAGCAATTCAAAGTACATAATATGGAAGTAAACGGTGTGTTGAAACGTCCACTTTCAGGGTGCTGATTCGTTGTTGTTTAATACTCCGTCACCTAAGGTGACTCAAGATAAAGCATCAAAAGGACAAACAGTCTACTGCACAAACCGTGTCCTCATATTTCCTTGTATTGCCTCGTATTACCTCTTAGGCAGCAGACAGGACCACCTCCTCAGCAACAGCTCCTTGGTAATGGATGCCTAATAATATCTCTAAATTGTATGCATGCTGCTCTAGTTTGTTTTCTTCTTGTGTTTACATATTTGACCATAAAACAGATGGCGTGAAGGAGAATCTGTAGACAGACGTGCTGTTTCCTCACCCCTTTGCCATCAATCACTGCAAAAGAACAAAGAAAGAAAACAGTCCCCTCCTAGACAAACAAGCCAGTAGGCATATGACAGTGTGACTCAAGTAAATAGTGCTACTCATTCTAAATCCCTGCAATGAATCCCCGTGTTGCTCATGTTCTATCATTCATTTATTCATTTTCTATACCGCTTATCCTCATTAGGGTCCCGGGCATGCTGGAGCCTATCCCACCTGACTTTGGGTGAGAGGCGGGGTACACCCTGGACTGGTCGCCTTTCAATCGCAGGGCAGATGTTCTATCATCTACACTGTATTTGGTACAACCGCATACAGGTAGTTTTGGGCTATCTTTCCACTCTCTTGTCCAGGGGTCTCCAACCTGTAGGACGGTAGCTACTAGTGGCTCCACCGGCTAAATGTGAGTATCTCACCAATGGGTTAAAAAATCTTTGTATTTTCTTTTCATTATTTTCTTAGTCGATTAATCTGAAGCTTGTTGTTTGGATTAGTCGAGTAATTGGTTAGGCCATAGAACGAACCAAATCAAAATGAAGTTATGAACCAAACACAAACAATTTGGATTTTGGTGCAAAACATATCAGAAAAGACACTAAAATATCAATGACTGTTTTCCAAAATCAAACTGATGTGTGTAAATATCTTGTTTTGCCTAAAACACAATTATAATTTGTTATATAATAATGTAAACATTTGCATTTCGGTTAATCATTAACTGTTGCAGGTCTAATTTTTGTCACTGTTCAATATGGATATGATACCTCTATTTAATGACAAATCCCCACAAAATACCATAAAGACAATGACAGCATGTTCATGACTATTTTTGTATTCTCACTGGAGGCATCAAATCTACTGTATGAACGAACACGTGGGATTATGCACAAAAAAGTGCACTCTAAATATTTCTTATATTTTAGATTCCTCAAAGTAGCCACCCTTTGCTTTTTTGACTTGGTGTTCTCTCACGGAGCTTCATAAAGTGTGTGCCTCGTCAGGGTTACTTGTGGGATTTCTTGCCTCATTAATGGCGTTGGGACCATCGCTTGTATTGTGCAGAAGTCAGAATGAGAATCAGCTTTATTCGCCATATGTGTTGCCCCACTAGGAATTTTAATCCGGTCAATATCACTCTCTGTTACAATAATTATAATAACTGTACATAGTGTGCAACAGGAGAATGCTACTATACATATTTACAGTGGATGTATACACTGTACGTATTTGAGTATTTACATATATAATATACATTATATACATATATATTATATACATACACACACACACATATATATATATATACATATACATAAATATATACATACATATATATACTTTCATATATACATATAAATATACATAAAAATATACATTCATATATAGGTATATATATATATACATATGTGTATATATATTCACATGTATATATATACACACACATATATATATACACTGTATATACACATAACAATAAAATAATTATGGTACTTACAATGTTGCAGGTTTACAATACAATTACCAGTGTAATGTCCAAAGAGTATGTAGTGCATGTATGTATGTATGTAGTCAGGTTAAAAAACAGCCGACAGCCCTGTTGGACAGGTGTTCAAATTTACAAATCAATTTCAACGATTTTGCTTTTTTTTTTTCAATACTTTTTCGTTTATGATCAAGATCTAGTCAAACCCTTCCTAGACCTGGCAGAGTAAATAGTTTTCTTTTTTTAAGAAAAAATTTATCATTTTGCAATGTTTTTCATATCATGAAAATTCATATCATGGCAAGAACCAATCCGCTAAGTCAAGAGAAACCAGTGGCCATCATTACTTTAAGAACTGAAGGTCAGTTGGTCTGGAAATTTGCAAAAAGGTGTCCCCAGGCGAACGAGAAGGCGTGTCCAAAGCGTACTGAAATACAAAAAGCAGTTGAACGAAACATTTTTTGTTGCTGTTTTAATATAAAATGTGAGTTGTGAATGGTTGAAATAGTATCTGATAGTAAATGGTACAAAAATGAGTAGGTCTCAGCCATTTTTCATTTGGTAAAAGTAGCTCTCAGACAAACAAAAGGTTGGAGACCACTTCTCTAGCCTCCTGTATATACACTTACTGGTCAAATGCAGTAAACAACAACAACCCAATATAACTATTAGTGTCCTGCACAGAGGAGGTAGTGGTTGTTTTTCCAGCCCACTTCCTTTGATTACTTATTGTTCAGAGTGTCATGAGACACCCAAATCACAAGGTGAGATGATGCACAATGTTGTGTCTACAAGAAGGCGATTTTAACGTTAACTTTAAGAAAATTACAATGAAAAAGAAAGTATATATTAAACTTTTACTTAAAAGCATCACAAAACAATGCAGGTGCATTTTGAATTTAATGTCTTTCCGACAAGTTGACAATGAACAATATTGGCAACAACTTTGGGGACCAAATAAACCACTGTCATGATAATATATAATAAATAATAGAGCACAAGAAATCAATATTTCCTTTAATGTGTCATCTCCCACTGATGTAAAGTTGTGTAATTGTCGCTTGTGAGATGTAGTGTCTCACATGTAATCTGTACTACAGTATTTGTTAAACATTTGCAGCACTTCCTGAAATGCTGGCTTTTCAACTGTATCAAAGAGCAACTATATCTATATCTTGACCCAAGACATTTGCACAACATGGTATATTGGACTCCATAGCTGTAACAATAATCTTAGTAGTAGTAGTAGTAGTAGTGAAAATGTTCCTGCGTAATGTAGTACATGTCTCCATATTTTATGCATGACAGTCACATTTATTATTGCTGGCACTCTGGAAAATTTAATGGACTCATTGTAGGGAAATAAAATAACACACACGCTGTTTATGTAGTATTTATAAAGTTGAGAAAGTGGCTTCTATTTGTAGTTGTACAATTAAATATTTAGTTCAAGAGTGAGTAGAACTTGAAACCTCAGAGCAATCTGTTCCGGTGGGCGGCTTGCCCTCCGTGTGTTTTCTAGATGATTTGCATAAGCGGGGATGGAAATTACATTGTACATTGTTAATTGTTGCCCTGCAGAGAGCAGGGCTGTCCAATGTGCACCCCTGCTGTTGAGCCTTATACTCTAAGTAACATATGTAATCAATTTAGTTCGGTGTGTATATTCACATAAGGACGAATATACACAGTACCGCACTGACGTTGCAGTGGACCTTCTGGTTTGATTTTTGGGGGATGGAATCATGTTCAGCACTTTGGTTTCCATGCTATAGAGATAATATTACTTTGTGGTTGTATGGTTATCAGTGGAGGACATGCTAGATTAAACACTATGGAATGTGTCCTAAGTACACATCCTCCATCCTGCTTGTCATGTAACTGATTAGAAGCTGCGTTCAGGAACCACCGCATTTGCAGGAGACAAAATGAGATGAGTCTTACACTTGAAAGGAAATGTAGAAATGCTGATGCTGATTATCTTTCTCTTTACCAGCCAGGACATCCTGTCTTTTTCATCCCTGTAAGCTGTGATGCATCACTGCATCCAGCAGGGAAGAGACAGGAATGAGGAGAGCAGTGCAAACATAAGGGGGGAAGAAAATGGAGGATGGGGCGGCGGGTGGCATGGGGGAGCGATGATGTGCATCAGCTTCATGTGACACTTCCATCACTTTCCATTTCAAAACCAAGCATCCCATTTTCCAACAACAGTGTCCTTTTCCCATCACTTCCCATTTCCCAGAGAATGACTGGAGGACTGCTGGTGGTGTATGATATGCTGGTGTGTAGCCAGCTGGATAAAAGAGTGAAAATGAGGGTGTTTTTTTTTTTTTTTTTGGGGGGGGGGGACTCCCACCCTTAGCTATTCTGCTCACATTCACCTTGCAGTCCCAATTATTCAAGGCAGCGTGCACAAGCCTATTCCCTGCCAGCGAGCCAGCCAGCCCCAGCTGTGAAAAGTGGGTCATGAAATTTAAAGGCACACACACCAAGCTTCTTGCTTGTCTCTCAGCCTCCTCCTTGACACGCAGCATCCGTGCATGCTTCCTTTTTCCCCTGCATTCAAAGCCGCCAGTCTCCTCCTTTCACACCACTGCTCTGGCACAGAGCATATTCTGCCTAGCGACAGCGTACAGTAGGGCAGTAGGCTAATCATACGGGGCCAGGCTTGCAGCAGAGAAAGGTTACTCGTGCGCACAATGAGCAATGAAGTCATACTCCGATGAACTCTTGTCAGACTAATCGACTACACTCAGTCTTGTTTAAAATGGTGCAGATTTTCTGCATTTTTATTATCAGCAAAAACGGACCACACACACCTTACATGTTACATTTTAAAAACAAGATTGCTTATTGTGGATGTACAGAAAAAAAACCAGCAGCAGAGCAGCAGCTGGAGAAAACAATTACAATAAAAATGGATAAATAAAAAAGGAACACGTTTGTGAAATAAACAGCTTAGGGCCAACAAATGTCCCCTTCCCCTCCATGTGCTACTTTAAAAATACATGCAGCGCTTATCCTATAATGGACACTTTTAAAATAATTCCCATATATGATAAAATAGCAAACTATCACCCTTGAACTGTTTCTTGAAAGAGAAAATCCTAAAGGGTACCTTCTCGCAAAAGCCCGGATGCTTCTCAGTTGGAGGTGATGGTGACCTACCTACCTCATAGCAGGGGTAGAGAACCTACGGCTCGTGGGCCAGATGTGGATATTTTGATGTTTGTATCCGGCTCTCAGACACTTCTTAACACCATAAAATAAAAGTTTTTAAAAATGTTTTTTTTCTGCTGGCATTTTAAAAGTAAAACGTTTCAGAAATCACTGCGTTAAAAATAACGTTGAAAACCATATCCGTGAGGATATGTCGCTCATGGAAATACATTTAAAAATATGCAATTTTCATAGCCAAAAAGTTTCCCGACCCCTGTGCCACAGGAAAGAGGGCGCCATGGTAGGCAACATAGCCCGGTGACGCACAGTGAAAACGCTTTTTCTACACAACCACAACCTGGGAAGGACATCAAAAACAGCACCATTTATTAAAAAAAAAAAAAAAAGATTTCCTGGGTTCTCATGGGCGTGTTTAGTCATGTCGTTTGGAAATGAAGTTTATAAAGTTAAGAAGCGAACATTTACTTTGTTGTTTCTTTGCTTGGTTTTAAGTGTTCTATATCGATACCCTATATCAGTGTTTACACATTGATGTTGGCATAAAAGGCGGGTACTTTGCAAACAAAACAAAGAATAAATCAACCACTGACCCGCTCGTGTGTGCGTTTTTGGCAGCTAAGGGGATTTTGTCACATGGTTGACAGGTTTATTGATTGAATGTTCGTTAAAGGTCCCATATTATACAAGTTTTTGCCAATTTAAGTAACTATGTGCTGGGGAAGTGGAGGTGTGTTAGGTCAGAACAGAAACATTCCTGGGAAAAAAATCGCCATCCACACTGTGCCGGATTAGTAAATAGTTCCATCTAGACGAGGACGGATCACTGGGTGAAAAGGATGTAATACACAAGTAACACCTACATGTTCCGCTGTAAACAGAACTAATTACCACAGTAAACAAAGTACGAGTGCAATGTAAATCAAAAACACATGGCATTATTTCAAGACGTGTAGCAAAACCTGGAGATGGAAGTTTTTTTTTTATTTTTTTTAAGGAAATCCTCTAGGGACACGTATTATTTTTGGAACATCATCTTTTGCACAATATGGGACCTTTATGGCAGGTGTGTCCTGATTCTAAAAAAAATCCAACAAAAAAAACAAACTCACCTCATAAACATAACGACAAATCATACATCAATGCTGTTTGACATTTCTAAACATGTTTGGCACGTTCAAGTGTCATGTTTCCTTGTTTCAAGTCATCCGCGGTTTCTGACTTGTTGCCATTTGCCTCTGGGGGTTGTCGGTGCTGAGAAAAAGTCCGCCGTTTCCTGAATATCCTTTTAAAAAGGCAAGACTGATCAATAAATGTGCGTGAATTTTTGAACTCAACAGCTAATGGATGTGTATAGTGAACGAGAAAATGAGCGGAAGGTTGCCAATCATACAGGCTTGTAGTCCCGTGCAGAGAACTACAATGCCCATCATGCCTTGCTGCAGTGTAAAGTGCACTAGTGGGTTAAATAATTCATTTAAAAATGGTTTCGCTAGGAGTCATTTTTTTCCAGGGTTATGCATAAAAACTAGGGCTGTCAAATGAATACACATTTTAATCGGCTTCCAAACCACTATGTCTGATATGTCAATTCCTACTGTATTTCATTGAAAAAAATGATTATACAGTGGAACCTCGACTTACGAAAACCTCATTATACAAAAAAAATTGGTTATTGAAGATATGTCCGTCGCATTTAATGAAAAAATATTCCAAATACGAACATGAAAATGGAAAGTGCCTCCCAGAATTTTGAATGTACTGCACCGCCATACAAGCGGCTCTTTCCTGGGGCGGTAATGCACCTGCCGTAAAACCGAAGAAGAAGCTGCCCTCCCATTGGTTATCTCCCATCATCCTCTTCCTCCCCAAATCCCTAAAAATTGGCCAATCACGGCGTCCCTTTGTCCAAAAAGTACTTTTTGGACAAGGTCGCCTCCACAAGGGCTCTTATTGTAGCCCCTGCCTCTGATCCCTCTGACTGTGTCCCCTGTCTGGGTGTATTTGAAAACTTTGAGTCTGTGTCCTTCTCTTTTTACCAACCACTGAAGTGGTTGGTAAAAGTAAGCCTTCAGGCTCTTCCCACAATGTTGTTCCCCCCCGCTTCTTTAGGGAAATCTTTCCCAGTATAGGGCAGCTGATTCTTCACATTATCAACACCAGTCTTTCCACTGGTGTTGTTCCTGCAAGTTTTAAACACGCAATAGTGCAGCCTCTCTTAAAGAAGCCCAGCCTTGACCACACTGTGCTAATTACAGGCCTTTCTCTAAATTGCCTTTTATCTCTAAAATATTAGAGAAAGCCGTTTATGCACAACTGAAAATATTTTTAGATCGATATGGTGTCCTTGAGGTCTTTCAGTCAAGTTTTAGGTCTTTACACAGCACAGAATCAGTTTTAACAAGGGTTTGTCAATGACATCATCATGGCCACAGACTCTGGTGATCATATGATTCTTGTCATGCTGGACCTTACTGCAGCTTTTTACACAGTTGACCACAATATTTTAATACATCGGCTACAGAAATTTGCAGGGTTTCATGGTACTGTACTAAAATGGGTCAGATCTTATCTAACGGACAGAACGATAGCTGTGAATATCGGGGACTACAAGTCCAAACCAGCTCCACTTCCCTACGGTGTCCCACAGGGTTCGGTCTTGGGTCCTTTGTTATTTTCAGAAAGCATGACACATCCTTTCACTGCTATGCGGATGACACCCAGGCTTTTTTCACATGAGGCTCCTAGCTAAAGTCTAGCCTTTTCTTGCACATAAGCACTTTGAAACAGTGATCCATGCTTTTATCACTTCACAACTGGACTACTGTAACACACTTTATTTTGGGGTGAGTAAGTCTTCTCTTGCACGTCTCCAACTTGTTCAAAATCCTGCAGCAGTCTCTTGGTTGGAGAGTGCAAGAGGGATCATATCTCCTATTTTAGCATCCCTCCACTGGCTGCCTGTGCATTTTAGAGTCCGTTTTAAGATTCTTTTATTTGTTTTTAAATGTTTAAATGGTCTCGCCCCTCCTTATCTTAATGAACTGCTCTCCCCATAGGCTCCCGCTCGGTACCTCAGGTCAGCTGACCAGTTTCTCCTCGAGGCACCGAGGTCTAAGTTAAATTGCAGAGGGGGTAGAGCCTTTTATGCAGCAGCACCCAAACTGTGGAACGCACTGCCCCTGCACATCCGTCAAGCCCAGTCACTGTCCACTTTTAAAACTCTTCTTAGAACTCATTTTTATTCCTTGGCTTTTAACCCAGTCTAAGATTCTGCACCTGTTTTATTGTGCTGTACAGTTTTTATTGTTTCATTAATGACTCCATTGTTTTTATTGTTTCAGTATGTTTTTGGCTAGTTTTTATTCTTATTGCACCGTATGCACTGTACAGCACTTTGTCTCAATCACTATAAATAAAGTTGAGTTGAGCGTACCGAAAAGCTATGTTTAGTATGTAGTGTATTCACTTAAATGAAGTTACAGTACGTAAATGTACATATGATTTCTGCCACGCCGTTGGCCGCCATGAATCTCACTCGACCCTAAAGGCAAAGTGTCATTATTCATATTTGTTATTTTTAATGTAAATGATTATGTTGTCATTAATGAACATTTATCTTTCGGGTGGGTACAATAGCTACTCTTTACACAACTGTTTTCGAGGGGGGTGGAACGAATTACGCCATTTATATGTATATCTTGTCTCATAACAGAAAAAATAAATGAATGAATTAATTTCATATCTGGAGGTTCCAGTGTATATATTTGTATGTATTAACAGCTTCAATCTACTTGCGCTACACAATGCCGCCGTCTGCCGCCATCACGGAGAGGCAAGGCTTGCCATGATGCGTAAGCATTAATCACGTTAAATAAACGATAAAAAAGTCACATAATTCATGAAATAAATGTGTTACTGCCTGCTAATGCGCTACTTTTGACAGCCTTAGTAAAAAGAAAATGAAATGACAACAAATGTGATAATGAACCTCAATGGACAAAATGACAACTGCTTTTCTATTATGCAAGCAGAATAAGTTACAGTGTATGAGAATAACAAGCAGGACATGAACAAAAAAAAAAAACATTCTAATATCAAGTAACAGCAACACACAGGAGTTATTTAAAAAAAGAGTGAGTGAGGCACTGTGCTTACTTACACAGCGTTAAAGCTAATGCACAAACAAAATGCAGTACAAATTTAGCTCCTCGCTTTTGACATTTTGTGTCTCTATGGCTGGAAACGAGCAAAAATGGCTTTGAAAAGTAAAATTAGGATACGTACCTTTTTTTTTTTTTTTAAACAGTCCAGTAAATGTGTTTGTTTTTGGTGTACGGGTACAGTCTATTATGCATGATGGACGCTTGCAGACTGATGTACTGTGGGGCGGCGAAAGAGATGAGGCGACTTCGCTTTCCCGCTATTATAGACCCTTCTTAGACGGAGCGCTCAGTTTCCTCATTCCTCTTATCCTGCCCAGCAACTCGCGGACAAAATCCTGTGGGGGCGGGGGCAGAGGGCAAAATGTTGAGTATTAAAATAAGACAGCAGAAATCATTCGTGCATGGAAAACAATATAGTAATCATGTTATTATGGCATACTTCACATGCAAGGTGCAATTACCTACAGAAGCCAAAAACGCATGGTTGTAAGCTACCATAGTGTATCCCCCAGGTGTTTCTCATGCTGTATGCATACCACGAGAGTTTTTCAAAGTGAAGGTGAGTGGAAGGACACGTTGAAAGCAGTCCCGACATCCACTGTACTGTACGTCTCCTTTAACTCCCCCTGTGACTGTCCTGTTCTTTTTGTTGCTCATTTCCTATTCTATCTTTGGCCCTCCGGCTACTTTCCCGCATCATTCTGCATCACACGTGCCACGGCATCTCAGGCGGTCCTTTTTCCCGCAGGGATTACACTAAAGCAAACTTTTTCCACCAATGTCCACATAGGGAAAAATGAAAGGATGTGCCTTGATATTTGTAAAAGATTCATCATTAGTATTGCTGTTTTTAAAAAAAAAAAAAAAAATCAGGACAAGAACACACAGTTCCATCACCGTGGCTGAGGTATCTGGGGTAATCAAAACATGCCCCAGTGGCAAAGCGCCAGGGGTGGACGAGTTTTGCCCTGAGTTCCTCAAGGCTCTGGATGTTGAGGGATCGTCTTGGCTGACACGTCTCTTTAACACTGTGTGGAAGTCGGGAACGGTACCTCTGCATTGGCGGACCCGGGTGGTGGTCCCTTTTTTAAAAGAAGGATGACCAGAGGGTGTGTTCCAGCTACAGGGGGATTACACTCCTCAGCCTCCCTGGGAAAGTCTATTCCAGGGTGCTGGAGTGAAAGGTACGACCGTTAGTCGAACCTCGGCTACAGGAGCTGCAATGTGGTTTTTGTCCCGGTCCTGGAACACTGGACCAGCTCTACACCCTTGCTAGGGTACTGGAGGGTATGTGGGAGTTTGCCGGTCTACATGTGCCTTTGTAGATTTGGAAAAGATTTTTGACCACGTCCCTCATGGTGTCGTGGCGTGAAAAGTCCTGCCCTGGCGGAGGTCACTCTAGGGCAGGGGTTCCCAAAGTTTTTTTTGCTCCCCACCCACATCACCCATCCCCTTAAACAAACACCAACAACCCCTCCCCCCGTGCGACCATACAGCGCGGATATACCTTGTTTTCAAACAGTGCCTATAAGACAGCAGTAACACATCTCAGACTTTAGAAATCATTCTGTGAATGCCGGGTGAAAGAGAAACCGTGCTTCCGGACCGCCAGCCGCCGTCGCTGCACCCTGCCGACCCAAACTCCCATCCCGGGTCGGTGCCCGGTGAGGAAGACGGTAGAGGCTGGTGGTCGAGCCGGCTAAGGGTGCGTTGGGCAACATACTCCGAGTGTGTGCGGATACACACGCAAACTTAAGAGTGTTGTTGGAACACTCGCGCTAAGTCAGTAGAGAATTTGAATACACCCAACATGGCAAAAAAAAAAAATCCATTAACAAGGCGGTTCGTTATTAAAGCCGCTGGGTTCTAAGGGAGAGAAAAAAGTAGCAGCTTGTAGTCCAAACAATAAAAAGTGTGCATGGTAGCCCCGAGCACCCCGTCATAATGCCTGGCGCCCCCCAGTTTGAAAATCACTGCCCTAGTGACATTCCAGTTCTTTCTGTCAACGTCTTTACTGCTGCCATTTTTCTTCCTGCCTTCTGTCCTTCCTCTTTTCTCACATTATCCCTCCATGGTCTCCTATGGGTGGGAGGATTGTGTTCAAAATGGCATCTGTGCCTCTACATTCTGAAGAGATTAGATGGTGCGTGTGTGCGTACATAGGTCTTACACACATACGACACGAGTTGTCAACCTGGCAGTCGAGGTGACTAGCGACCTTGTAGTGGTTGCGGGATGACCTAATGCCACGTTCTTAAAACACAACACAGATGAGGAATGTGATTGGCCTGTATGGACCTCCTAATCACCATCAAGGACAAACTCACCTCTGTTGGTTTGTAACAGTCTATTAATGATTCCTGTGGAAAAGGAAAACATGATTAATAAATATGTATTTTCTACCACAACACCAAATTCCACTTTTTTGTAAAGAAGTTATATATATTTCTCAGCTTTGTCATACGGGTGAAAAAGCTTATTATTAATGCCTTTTAATAGCATTAAAAGCAAAGGCATAAGCAAATATTTCAATTTTCTTCTCATAATGTTATGAATTTGCCATAATATTGTAACTTTTTCCCCAACCTTTCCAAAATGTCAACTTTGTTGTTTTGTTTCATAATATTACAATTATTTCAATGCTATGCCACTAAAATTACATTTATCCTCATAGTATTACAAATTTATTCTCATAAAGTTGCAATTTTTGTTCTTGTTAGAATCTTACTTTTTTCTCTTATTTCTGCTGTTTCTCCTTTCTTATAACATTCTTCTCGGAAATATTCTTCTCGTAATATTATGACTTTGTTCCAATAATATTTTTATAATATATAATATTAACTATTTTCCCGACTGGTTTTTTTCAAATAAATTTTTTAAAATCATAATATTACAATGTAACTGTCGTAATATTAGGATATTCCCATATTATCATGATTTTCCCCCAATGCAATTTTCCAAAAATAACAATTTTATTTAGTTTTTTTTCTTATGTTTATTTAAAAGGGACAATGCATATTGATGAACACTTGTGTGTAAATATGCCAGAACTAGCCAAAGGCTACTTTGCATCTGTAGTCCCTGGCAGGTGAAAGAAGAAAAAAAAAAAAAAAAAAAATCAACTATGACACCATATAAACAAAGTAAAACAATAAAAGCATAGAACAATACATTCATATACACTATACAGACAAAATAATTATAAAATGAATGGTCACAGATTTGGTTCCTCCTAAGACATTGTTTGAGATTGATTTTAAATAAACTGAAGGTAGCAGAATCTCTTACAGCAACTGGAATGTTATTCCAAATTTCTGTACTTTTGACTGATAACACCTGTTGGCTGAAGGTTGTGCGTCTATATGGAATTACAGTCACCTATTGTGGAGGCTCTTGTTACCTTACCACTCAGTGGATTTCATTTGAATAAACTCACCCAGAAGTGGTGGAGCAAGCATCTTATAATTATATAAGATGTGAGATATAATGTTATCAAAAGAAACCTTGCAGAGATTTGGGAAAAAAAACTTCATGGCTTTCTAAAAAACTAAACAAAACAGGCTTAACTGCACATCTGATAATGAAGGAGATTATTTACAACAAAAAAAAATTACAAAAAAAAATTTCCCCCAAAGGCAATCTTAAAAAATGTTATATGTAGAATATACTGTAGTATCTGGGCAAAAGTAATGGGACACACAGCTACAGGGAGTGAAAATGGAAGAAAATATTAAGACGGTTTAGGAATGTCTCTGTAAAGGAAAACCCTCCTCTAGATGAGCCCGCCCCGTGTAGACACCCACCATTTCAGAGATTTGTAAACAAAACAAACAAAACAAAAAAAACACATACACACACACACAGGCTACACATCTTATAATAAAGCAGATTAAAAATAATAAATTGAATTTCCCCCACAGGTAATCATAATAAATGTTGTCAAATGTTTGTAGAATATAGCATCTGTACTGTATGTACCAAAAGTAATACAGTCATACGGGACTACAGGAAGTGGCCTTCTCCCTAGAATTTTAGAGCGTCCCTGACGATTAGTTTTTTTAATCTGGTTGTCTAGTATGACATTGATGAGGCCAATGTAGGTTTCATGCACATTTACCTGCAGTTTGCTGGCTCTCTCGTCTTCACTGTTGACCTCCAGCAGATCATCAATGTCTATCTCCACCTCGGGCATCTCTTCCTCCTGCAACAAGACAAATACAGTAGGGTCCTATGATATGCTCCAAGGAGGAACAAGGAAAAGTCATTGCCACGGCTGTGCTGTGCTGTCAGGGTTTGGCTCTTTGTAGAGTAAGGGTGGTGATACAATAGTGTTCAAAATAATAACAGTGCAAAGTGACTAACCAGATGAATCACTGCTATTAGTATATTTTTATTGCTCTACATGGCAAACAAGTTACCAGTGTGTGCAGCCGATTCTCAGAAAACAAAGAGGACCCCGAATTCTTGATATGCACGCTGTAGTTAAAAGGGAAGTGTTTAAAAAAAAATCGCAGTGAGGCATTCAATCAGTGATCAATTTTGTGAAAAAACAAGTGTGAATCAGATGGTCCCTATTTAAGGATGAAACCAGCACTTGATGAACTTGCATTTCTCTTTGAAAGCCTGTGGAAAATGGGTTGTTCAAGACATTGTTCAGAAGAACAGCATACTTTGATTATGAAATTATCTCCAATGTCTTAAAATGGAGAGAAAAAACTGAGACACATGGCAGAAAACGGAAGACAACTATCAAAATGGATGGAAGAATAACCAGAAGGGCAAAGGCTCAGCCAGTGATCAGCTCCAGGTTGATCCAAGACAGTCTGAATTTACCTGTAAGTACTGTGACAGAGTCTGTGTGAAGCTAATCTATCTACAAGAATCCCCCACAAAGTCCCTCAAAGGCATGTGCAGAAGAGGTTACAATTTTCCAAAGAACACATCAACTGCCCGAAAGAGAAATGGAAGAACATTTTGTGCACTGACGAAAGTAAATTTGTTCTTTTTGGGTCCAAAGGCCGCTGACAATTTGTGAGACGACCCCCAAACTCTCAATTTAAGCCACAGTACACAGTGAAGCATCATGATATGGGCATGTTTCTCCTACTATGGTGTTGGGTCTATCACATACCAGGGATCATGGATCAGTTTGCATATGTCAAAATACCTGAAGAGGTCATGTTGCCTTATGCTCAAGAGGACATGCCCTTGAAATGGGTGTTCCGACAAGACGATGACCCCAAACACACTAGTAAACCAGCAAAATTTTGGTTCCAAACCAACAAAACTAATGTTATGGAGCAGCCAGCTCAACCATCGCACCTTAATCCAATGGAGAACTTGTGGGGTGACATCAAAAATGCTGTTTCTGAAGCAAAACCAAGAAATTGTAATGAACTGTGGAATGTTGTTAAAGAATCTCGGAGTGGAATAACAGCTGAAAGATGCCACCAGTCAGTTGACTCCATGCCACACAGATGTGAAGCACTGTACAAAGTAGTTTTGAGTTTGTAAAGTCAACAGCAAACACTGCTATGATTTGTACACCCCCCTTTCAACTAATTGCATATCCTGAATGCTGGGTGTTTCCTGAGAATCTACTGCACCTACTGGTAACTTGTTTACCATGTAGAAATAAAAAAATATATACTAATAACAGTACTTAATCTGGTTAGTCAGATTGGACTGCTATTATTTTGAACACTGCCGGCCGGCCATGGCAGATGCTGCGTCCTCTACCAGACCTCACTTTCTAGCTACTGCCTTACTGCGAATGAAATCCGCCACAAATGATTGGCACAGGCATGCACTCCGTCCACATCGCAGTCTTTGTGATGTGTTAAAGCCAAGCGTGTGAGGAAACGCACGTCCGCGCGGTGTCCTCTGCAGTAGCTGACTGTGTGTTTTTACCCCACAGCCGTCCTTTGTATTCAAGCGCAGGAAAAAGAGCCAGGAAGAAGACCGTATTTTGCACCTCAGCTTTAAAGCTCAGATGCTTTTGACATTCAACGCGGGTTAGTTGGCGTGCAAGGAATAAAAATAGCATCCAATTACACCTTTTGATCTGAGCTGTGGCCCGTGGTTTTTTGGCCACACACATATTTTGTGGGGCTTGGGCCGACTTCATTCATATTTCTCCTGACACAAACCCTCAGTCCTGATCCGTTAAGGCGTTTACACAAAAGCCACTAATGATCCTGACACTCATTGAAGTAACCGGTCATCTTTTTCAAAGCAAGATGGGATAACACTCATGTATGCATACTGTATGCTTCATTACATATTCATTTTTAAGCCCTATAAAATGCATAGAAGTTCTTTTTTAACTAGTAAAATAAGATAAACATCATATAGAATCCAGGCTTTGTAGACAAGCACAGTGCACCCCACCTGACATTTCACAGTTGTTTATGACAACAATAAGTCCAGCAGAGCAACTATGCTCTAATATTATAAAATGTTTTATTACAGTATGATAAGCTGTCATTTAACACTTTTTTTTAACCCATATTAGAAAATGTTTCCTTTTCAAACATGTTGAATTGTACAATGTGAAGTTACTAAAATGTAATTTTGTAAAAGGAAAAGTCCACCTTTTTTAAATGCTGCACATCATCCACAATCCTTATGAGACATGAACACATGTATCTTTTATGTGTGTTTTGAAGATATAAAAAAATAAAAAGAAGCAGCTAATTAATGCATGTAATGGAACACACCTATTCCGCCTAGAGAGGCCGCTATTAAAACACCAACAAGGTTTTCTATCCATGCTGTGAGCATGTGGTAACAGGCACATTCATGATAACATGTAATACTTATACTATTTTGGAAGCTTCCTTCCTGGGTGCATTGATTTCACATAGCAACATAGAAAGGAACGCTGCACTTAGCAAAAAGACAAAAACACAGCAGCAGTGACGGCAGCTCCAATATGTAGCGTTTCCCTTTGCTAGTGGCCTGAGGTATTGTGAGCAAGTGAAGCTAGTCGCTAGCCAGCTAGTAGCTAGTCGTGTGGTGCGAAGAGGTGTCACCATGCCAGTAACGTTCTTCTTAACAATGTTAGTAATAATTTTAAAAAATCTTGCTGTAGCTTGGTTAATTTGCAGGTCACATGATGTGAATGGAGACTTGTTGGGTTTTTTGGCGGAATAAGTGTGTCCCATTACATGCATTAATTAGCTGCCATTTTAAAGCTGTTTTTATATATTTTTTAAATGCACAGAAAGACAGCATGTGTGTTCATGTCTCACATACGGATTGTGGATGATGGGCAAAATTCCAAAAATGCAGTCTCAGGCAATAATATGCAATAAAACATGAAAAAAAATGTATAATGGGGTGAACTTTTTCCATCAAGAGTGCAGGGGCCAGTACAACACGCGGCATGAGGGCCACATGCAGCACATTCTGAAAATATAACAAAAATAAATAAATAACAAAATTGAACAAATTGTCAAATAGTCAAAAGTTATAATCTAATGACAAAAGGCTATAATTTTTAAGAACAACAGTGTAATATTAAAACAAAGTTGAAATATGAATTACATAATTACAGAAACATTTTCAAGAAGAAAGTTAAAATAATTCAAAAATTAAAAAAAACTGATTTTTTTTACAAGAATATTGTCAATATATTAAAAAGAAAAAATTCGCAATTTGTAATATTTTGAGAAAAATGTCATTCTTAGAGTATTTTTTTAGATAGTTTTTATGTTATTTAAAGTTGTCATATTATAAGAAAATAAAAAAAACATTATAATGCTTATTTTGGGGAAATTAGGTTGCAGAAAAGGTTAGAATTTTATAGAAATAACGTCAAAAATATTATGGGAATAAAGTCCAAATATTAGAAGAACAATTACAAAGATTATTTGAGAATAAAGTTCAAATATTTGAAACAAAAAAATGGAGAAAAAAAGAGCAAATAATTAAGTTGATATAAAAAAAACTTGCTTTTTCATCTATATGACAAAGCTGAGACTCCCTTTGAACTTGTTAACTTGCTGCCATATCTACACGTGTAGCTTTACAACATATCAAAGTGTCAAAGTTGCATTCTTTTCATCTTTCCAGTATATGGCCCTCGCTGGAAAAAGTTTGGACATGCCTAACCTACGATTAAGATAAGATGTCAGCATGAGTTGAAAAAGGGTTGAAAAAAGTGAAATACATCTTTGTGTGTCAAGCAGTGTGTCCGTGTTGTGCTGTGTGCGACACAATTGCACTTGTCAGCAGGGAGTCCGTCACCCTCTGTCACAGATTGGTGACAACTAGGGCAGCAGGCATGGCCAACTACTGCGGGCCTTTGCCAGTGACACACACGCACACACACACACGCTTGAAGCTGCCAGCATCAGTCTTGTGCAAGGCTTTAGCGTGCCAGTCTGGCTTGTTAAAAGAAAAGCAATTCACAGTGACCATAATGGAAAAGGTACTCAACATGCAGACAGATAAACACCGAGGCTGGTGCTGATTAAAAGCCTGAAATAGATGATGAGGTCACAGCATCCCGATGGGAACATACATTTTCCGTCTTGTCGGCAGTGAAAGCTTGCAGGGTGAAACTGAAGCATGAAACTCATTTCAATTCCATGCAAATATTGACAGTACTGGATGACAGGTGGAGCTTGTTTGGTGTTTGAATATTTCATTCAGGATTAG
Source organism: Oostethus manadensis (assembly GCA_024372805.1). Taxonomy (NCBI): domain Eukaryota; kingdom Metazoa; phylum Chordata; class Actinopteri; order Syngnathiformes; family Syngnathidae; genus Oostethus; species Oostethus manadensis. The sequence continues at coordinate 383,525 of QODF01000426.1, read as the reverse complement.
TAATGGGCGATACCACATATTCTTTTACTGATACCAAACATAGATACTGCCGATACCAATAATTTGGCAAAGTTTGGGAACTCTAGTAGCGGTAATCTCACGTTAATCACGGTTAATTGATTTCACACCCAACCATCATAAATTTAATTTCTGCAAAGTAGGACTCCTTATTTATGCATACAGTAGTGTTAAAAAAATAATAGAAGTCCAATGTGACTAACCAGATAAATTACTGTTATTAGTATATTTTTATTGCTACATGCCAAACAAGTTACCAGTATAGGCGTAGTACACAGTATATTCTCAGAAAATAAACAAGACCCAGCATTCATTATATGCACACTCGTAAGGCTGTGCAACTGGGGAATTAGTTGAAAGGAGTGTGTTCAAAAAAATAGCAGTGTCTGCCGTTGACATTACAAACTCAAAACTATTTTGTACAAACTTATTTGTTTCTAGGATTTGGCAATCATGTGAATGACTAAACTAGTGTTTAGTCTTTTATAACTGCTTCACATCTGTGCGGCATGGAGTCAACCAACTTGTGACACCTTTCTGCTGTTATTCTACTCGCAAGATTCTTTAACAACATTCCACAATTCATTAACCTTTCTTGGTTTTCTTTCAGAAACAGCATTTTTGATGTCACCCCACAAGTTCTGTATTGGATTAAGGGGCGATGGTTGAGCTGGCCGCTCCATAACATTAATTTTGTTGGTTTGGAACCAAGATTTAGCTGGTTTACTAGTGTGTTTGTGGTCATTGTCTTGTTGAAACACCAATTTCAAGGGCACGTCTACTTCAGCATAAGGCAACATGACCTCTTCAGGTATTTTGACATATGCAAACTGATCCATGATCCCTGCTATGTGATATAAAAGGCCCAACACCATAGTAGGAGAAACATGCCCATATCATGATGCTTCACTGTCTTCACTGTGTACTGTGGCTTGAATTGAGAGTTTGGGGGTCGTCTCACAAACTGTCAGCGGGCCTTAGACCCAAAAAGGGAACAAAAGCAACACTGTCACGCAGACAAACATACAGTACAGATCGTGACAGTAATTCCCCATTTAAAATACGCTCCTCCACATTTTGCTATTGTAGTCCGTGAATGGCTAAATGCCCACTATCCTGGTAGATGGATGGGTCGTCGTGGTCCGCATGAGGGGCCAGCCAGAAGTCCTGACTTAACACCCTGAGAATTTATTCTTTGAGGTTGGTCAAGGGGAGAGTCTATTCTACCAAACCAACAACTTTGGAAGAACTTGAAGGGCGAATACGAGAAGTTGTGTCTTCCATCCCCACAAGAGTTCCTTGTGAAATCAGTCAATGCGGTTCCCAGGCGGCTTGTGAAACTGGTGGTGAATGCTGGACAATTTTAAATAAAACTCCATGCAATACATGTTCATTTCTTGTTCATTTCTTGTACGAATTATACTGTAGTTCAGAGATAAATTACAGTTACTCACAAATGGGGAGTTACTTTTCAATCACCCTGTATACGCATACTGTATTATGGTATTTTTCGTCATGATATTACTACTTTATTTTTTCAAAATTTTAAAACATTTTCTAAATAATCCCAATTTCTTCTTGTAATCAAGACCTCAAAATAATTTTAATCTATTTAAATCAAGGTACAAATAAATGTTGTTACAGCACATGAATAAGGAAAAAAGTACCTCTAGAGGTACTAGTAAATATTACAACAGAACGGTCATTTCTCATAACTATGTATGTACGGAATAACATGTTATATATTAGTCTCCTCCTGTACTAACCATATGACATCTGATTTAATATTGTCTCATGATAATTCATAGTAACTGTGTAATATGACAATTTTATTATAGTGTATATTATTTATTACAATTGGATTTAATACTACAATAAGAATATTATACCATTCGAAGTAATGATATAACTCAGTTCATATACATGTGTATGCGACAGGTGCACAAAGCTCTTTGGCTCTTTCACTTTCTATCCAAACTAATAATTGTTACTATCGCAACACTAACAGACAATATACAGTATCTATTGATCTAATTGCTTTTGTATGAACAGAATTATATATAAATCCAATAATTAAGTTATTGTCACGATCCGGGTGTTGTGCCCGTGACAGTTTAGGATTTTAAGTGGGGTTTCCTTTGTTGTGGTGTTTTCCTTTGATTAGACACACCTGTTCCTCATTTGTGTGTTTTGCTATTTAAGTTCAGGTGTGTGCAGCTTTAGGCTGTCGGGTCATTGCATGTAATTTTGTCATTGTTGCCATACGGTCATCTTGTTGCTCCTACTGTGAGTTTTGCCTTTTGCCTTTTTTGCCATTTGGATGTCGTATGTGCTTCGCTTCCCGTGTTCCTGTTTTTTGTTCCTGCCTCGCAGCTTCATTATTAAAAGACTCTTTTCCCTCACTTACCTGGCTGACGTCCTGCTCGCTCCTTCCCCGGGGTTCTCGCTATGTCGTGCCGAGCTAGCCGAACGGCTAGTTATAACAGTTATAATACATGGCTAATATGTTTATATATGATGATGGTATAATAAGCAATGACATTAGTACTGATAAGATGTACAAGGTATAACGGATTAATAATACTGAATATTGCAATATGTGACTGTAGGTGTAATACCTTGTTTATGTACTACAATGTTTAACATACAGCATATGCTGTTACTATACAGTAAATAAATGTTAGATGATGCAATCTACTGTACGGCGTTAATCTACAAACAGTTCCAGGATAATGTTTATAAGCTTTTGTGAGCGAGGGCAAACACAGCACCAAATCTATCTGTCAAGCTTTTCGTGAAATTTGAGCTAGTTAAGAAACAACGTGCGGGCGCCATTTTGGTTTGGAATATTTCGTTCATGTCATTTAGTACGCCAAGAAAGTGGTCTTAGTCATTACTATATGTGTTAATGATAACAAAAACGTCAAAGTACTTTTACGTTGTTTGGTTCGGACCAGGGTACAGAATCTCAGGTTTGAACGCAGCCTGAAACTGAATTGAACCAAACCACGCCTCACAAGTGCACCAGGCCTATGTAATTCCTACTCCAGAAAACAAACAAAGCAAATCTGAGACACGTGAAGATGAGCAACCATGATGTTTGGCCTGTTAATCGAAGCACAAACCGGTTGTGAACAATCCAGGTGAGTTACCACGGTGCTTGTAAATAAGGGCGTTAACCTGGCAGGGAGAGGACAGAGTGTATGCATGCATGCATGCATGCAGACAACAAGAGCATGTGTCAGACTTTCTTTTCACAGACCGCTCAGCACGCCGCTGGCGCTGTGGGCCTGCTAAGTCCAATGCCAGTCCATGTGCTAACACGAGCGAGCCCCGACCCTGAGCTGACTCAATGAGCTCTGGTTTCGAATTAATCAAACCCTCAAATTGTTTTCTCACGTGCAGACATACTCAGTCACTCACACAGCATTTAATGTTTGTACTGGAAAAATGGCAAAGCAAACATCATAACTGGTGGCAGCAAACTGCATCTGCTTTCCAGCACGGGGTGTGGCGGTAAGTCGTATCGTCTATGTATTACAGCACAGCAGGCAAACAAAGAAGGCTGTGTTAAACCGAAAAAAGTCTCAAGAACGCATGTTCCAAAACAAACAGGAAGTCGGCCATTTTGGTTTCCACCTGCAATTTTGTATTCCGACTCAAAAGTTGTTGGGATCAAATGATGGAAATCATGAATACTAGACAGACGGGTGAGGTTATATTGAGAAGGATTTTAGGCTGTTCCATAAAATGTGATCTGAATTTGAGAATACTAACTATAAGTTGTCTTTCAATATTTGTGACTAATAATAGGGCAAAGTCAACCACAAAACAACCATCATTGATTAATATTTAAAAAAACAACTGTACATATGCCTCCCTGTCTGTTGTTGAAAATGCAATGGAAAAATTGCCTCAAGATACGAGTAAATTGGAATTTGAGCGTCTTCGGATGGGATGGCGTTTGATCATGAGGAACATCATTTTTGTGGCAATGGTTAAAGAAAAGTGGGTCACTCTGACCATGAGGTAGGAAGGAAAACTCAGTTATCTTCCAGGAGCTGAAGATGGGATGACAATTTATATTGTGAGAGCTTTGATGATCTGAGATGAAGCCCTGTGTGGATCAACTAGGAGAGGCATCTGGAAGCTCAGTATATGGAAGAAGGCGACGACGACATGGATTGCTAATAAGTGGAGTGTTCGAAGCATGGCGTGAAATGAATTTACAGCAAGGAGAAGTTGTGGCTGCTTCTTCCCACGCTGATTCAGCTCCACTCCAGAGGACATCCTCTACATCACAGTGAGGAGGAAGAACAAAGTGGCCTCAGAGGAGGATGCTGATGCACACTGAAGTTTAAAGTTTGATGCCGTTATTATTCATACGCCGCAAGAGCCCACATGACAGCCTACCATTTCTCATCTCATCTTATATTCTCAATGGACAATTCCATAGAAATGAAATTGGGATATTCTTTAGAGATGTCAGTGTACAACTTGTATAGCGGCATACAGCAGATTTGCCATTAACACACAGCCTTTATTGTCTCAATATCTTGCAACACAAGTTAGTCCACCTCACAGCCTATCATGTGCAAATTGCAGGGCTGGGTATCAACATTTTACCCTGTACTGAAACGGTGCCCAAACCTGTATTAAATAAAAAGGACAACAAACATTTTGGCCAAAAATTATACCTTTTTCGTTTCACCAAATGTTATAACATATATGTTGAACAGAACATTAAATGAAATACTTAAAATACACTTTAAATAATAAAATAAAACAACATTTAAATATAATACACTTTGAATAAAATAAAGTAAAATAAAATTAACTGTAATACGTTAAAAATGTTAATAAAATAACATTTTGCTAATACACGATCTTTTGTTTGGATGCATCATTTACTTGCTTGATTATGATTATTATCATTATTATTGTATTATTATATATGAAACAATCTAAATCATGATCTCAGGATCATCGACTAAATTGATCTTAAACAGAGGTAAAGGTGATGACGATAATAATTTAATACATGGAAAGATATGCACACCGACATAACTATTTATAACTGTTTTTGTCTTCCCTTGGATTGTTTTCATTCAATTAAATCAACAGATTAGGGCAGACAGGTTTTGCTGCAGGAGGGAATTCACCTTCTTGCACCAGACCTCCTAAATATTGTCTCTTTTAATGCACTGCTTAGGACATTCATACGATAAAATCATCAGATTAGGGCAGACAAGTGGCAGTGGGGCTGCAGGAGATCATCCATCTTCTTGCAGCAGACCTCCAAAATCTTCTTTTAATGCACAGCATAGGACATTCATACAATAAATATATAATTATTATTACCATTAACAGTGATAACCATTATATTAAATCAACATTCTCTTGTATGAAAAAATGATATATATTGTACAGTTCAAGAATGAGTTATATTACATGATTAATATGTTGATATATGATGATTGTACAATAATGAGTAATGTCACATTAGTAGTTATAAGACGTACAGGGTATAACACATTAATAAAAATGCGGTGTAAAGGTGTAATCTCTCGTTATGAAATCTAACGTGTAATATAATGTAGAACATGCTGCATACTGTGTTAATATAAGTGGCTTTAGTGTTACGAATAGGGGGGGTGGGTGTAAATAAGCTTGTCTTCTTACCCCTCTTTTTCGAGCCAAATTGTTTTCTGCCTATGTGTGTGTTTTGATTGTGTTCTGTTCTGTATATTTTGTGCGGCTCGAAATAAAGAGTCAATCAAAATTAAAAATGTTTATATCATGAAATTATAAATTAAGTTCAATTTAATATAATTACCTATCCATTAATTTTCTATACTGCTTGTCCTCGCTATGGTGACAGGTATCCTGGAGCCTATCCTAGCTGTCTTCAGGCAAGAGGCAGGGTACACCGCAGACTGGTAAAATACTGCAGGATCAGGGGTGTCCAAAGTGTGGCCCGAAGCAATTTTAAAAAATTATTGGTCTGTGGCACTTTCTAAAAATATAATTTAACAAGAAAACTTAAAAAAATCAAAATCGGAAATAATTTTAGAAGAAAAAAGTCAAAACATTGACAGGGAAAAGTCCTAATGCAACAAGAAAAAGTTACAAATAATGACATTTTAGTAGCATGAAGTTTAAATATTAAGGAAAAAATATTTCCAATATTGTACTATTAAATATTGAGGGAATATATATATATATTAAAAAATTAATAATATTAATAATAATATTAACAATAATATCCATCCATTTTCCTCCACTTATCTGGGTCCGGGTCGCGGGGGCAGCAGCTTTAGTAGGGAAGTCCAGACTTCCCGGTCCCCTGTCTGTAATTCGCACAGAAGTCCACCAACAACACACCGCACGGGTTCAGGTCAGGGAGGCCGTTACTCCCAACCACGCCCCTCCAAGTTACACTGTCATTGCCCACATAGGCGTTGAAGTCTCCCAGCAGAACTATGGAGTCACCAGCTGGGGTGCTGTCCAGAACCCCTCTGATAGACTCCAAGAAGGCTGGGTGCTCTGAACTGCCGTTCGGCGCATACGCACAAACCACAGTCAGGAAGGCGTAGGGAAATAACCCTCTCGTTTACTGGGGATGACTCCAACACAGAGGCACCAAGTCGGGGGGCTAATAATAAGCCCACACCAGCTCGCCGCCTTTCCCCTGCAGCAACTCCAGAGAAGAACAAGGTCCAGCCCCTCTCAAGGAATTTGGTTCCAGAGCCCAAACTGTGGGTTGAGGTGAGTCCGACTATATCTAGTCGGAATCTCTCGCCTCCTTCACAACCTCGGGTTCCTTCCACACCAGAGAAGTGACATTCCATGTCCCAAGAACCAGATTTGGCCGCCGAAGACCAGGTCGTCCAAACACCCGCCCTCGACCACTGCCTAAATCACAAAGCACCGGACCCTTACGCTTGCCCCTGCAGGTGTTGGGTCTGCGGGGGGGGAGTTCCCGTGTGGCTTTTTCGAGCTAGGCCCGGCCAGGCCCCACGGGTGAAGACCTGGCCACCAGGCGCTCGCCTGCGAGCCCCTCCCCCAGGCCTGGCTCCAGGGTGAGGCCCCGGTATCTCACGTCCGGGCGAGGTGTGGTCACTCCTCATGTTGTTTGTCATAGGGGTCTTCTGAATCACTCTTATTCTGGCCCGTCACCTAGAACCTGTTTGCCTCGGCAGACCCTACCAGGGGCATGAAGCCCCCGACAACATAGCTCCTAGGATCACTCGGGCACTCAAACCCTTCCACCACGATGAGGTGGTGATTCACGAAGGGGAACAATAATATTATAATAATATCAAAGCAACAAAAAGTTTGTTGCTTTAAAGTTATAAATTTTGGCAAAATTAGGCTGCAACAAAAGGTCTATTGTTATGGGAATAAAGTCAAAACATTATGGGAACAAAGTCAAAATATAAAATATAATTATGAGAAGAACAATTACAAACAGAAAGTGAAAATAATTGGAAAATTTAAACCAAAATAAACTAATGAAAAAACTGCAATAATTTTATGTTATTTTATGTTACGTCATCCTAAAAAGCAAAAAAAAAAAAAAAAATTCTCATACTATGAGGATAAATATGTCATTTTAGTACCGTAGTTGTAATATTATGAGACGCAAACAAAAAAAATTAAGTTGTCACTTCTGGAAAATTCATTAATTTACTCATCGCCTTTGATCCTAGACAGGGCATAGGTCGTCGGGGAAGGTCTTCCATTTTCTTTGTTCCTGGTCATGCTTATCAATCTGGCCCCAAGCCATGCTTTGTTGTTTACCCTCTTGCTCGTTAATCTTCTCCAGGAGTTTTTTTGTTCTACCTCTCTTTTGATGTCCTTTTGGATGCCAACTCAGAGCTTTGTTTACTATGATGGTTTTTGTTTTTCTCAGGGTATGCCCTATCTAGGACCACTTTCTTCTTTGAATTTGTATGTCCATGGGAAGCTGGTTTGTCCTATTCCATAGATCTTGATTTGTCACCTTATCTTGCCATTTAATTTTAATTGTGGTTCGTACACATCTGTTTGTGAAAGTTGTACAGAGCTGCTTTTGTTGGACGCCAGGTCCCAACTGCATAAAGTAGTACAGATTTACCATTTGAGTTAAAAATCCTGATTTTAGTGTTTTTAGAAATGATGGCCAAAAGGTTTTAAATACGGCTGCAGCTTTTTCAGTTCTTGATTTTATGTCTAGGTCAGTACCCCGCCCCCCATCGCTGCTCACTACACTACCCTGATATATAAATTGGTCTACATCATCTAATTCTTTCTCAGTAATTTTAAACTTTGTTTGGTTAACTGCATTCATTCTCATGATATTATTTTGGCATGGTTTATGTGCAGTCCAATATTATGGCCCTGTGGTTCTAAAGTTGCGGTTTTCATTTCCAAGTTTTTTATCGTTATGTGATTCGGAGGGCAATATCATCCACAAAGTCTAGGTCTTCTAGATGTTTTTGTAATGTCCATTGGATACCTCTGGGGTTTGTTTCTGTAGTTGTTTCCATTACCCAGTTGACTGCCAATAAAAAGAGAAAAGGTGAAAGTAAGCAACCTTGGCGGACTCCTGATAGACTGTTAAAGGGTTCAGTGAGAGTATTTTCGTGGATGACTTGACAAGTGCTTGGCTCATATGCTGCTCTTATAATGTTAATGAATTTTTCATGGATAACATGATGTTGTAAGAGCTCCCCAAGTGATGATCTACCAATGCTATCAAAAGCCTTTTCAAAATCCACAAAACATACATACAAGGATGAATTCCACTCTATGGATTTTTCAATAATGATCTAAGTGTGGTTATCTGATGAATACATGATCGATTTTGTCTAAAACCAGCTTGTTCATCCCGGAGACATGCATCCACAGCAGATTTTATTCTTTCTAAAATTATTCGACTTAGAACTGATAGTAATGTGATCCCTCTCCCTCTCTTTTAAGTCCCCTTTCTTTGGCAATTTTATAATGTGACCATGTTTCCATTCTTTTGGTAAATTTTCTTCCTCACGGATTTTTCCTAATAGCTTGTGCAACAGGTCTACTGATGTGTCTGTGTCTGCTTTAGTCACCTCTGCACACCAACTGGACCTGTTACCCTCCCATTTTTCAACATACTGATTGCCCTTTTTATCTCAACTTTGGTTGGTTTGTTGGTATTGATATTCATTGGAGTCACTCTTGGTGTTATGACTGGTGAAACTGTCAGTATTGGGCGATTTGGAAGCTCTTCAAAATGTTCTTTCCTTCTTTCTAGTTATTTTTCATCTGTTATAATTTTTTCTGCCTTCTTTGTAATAGGCTTTTTGGAAACGCATTTTTTCCTACCAGCTTTCTTGCGATGTCATACTTCCTTCATATTTTTTTTTGTTAGCTGCTTCTTCGGCTACTTTAGCTAGGTTACCAATGAAGTTTTTGCTGTCCTTCTTGACTAATCTTTTAACCTCCTTATGCTTCTCATCATACTTAGTCTGTGCTTCAGCCTTGGCTGCTCTGGTTTTGCTGCGGTTAAATATTGCCTTACAAACATCCCTCTCTGTGATCTTAAAGAGTGTGGTTATGCTGATCCATTCTTTGTGTTGCCTGGTCTTTTTCCCCTACTACTTTGTCACATGTCTCCCTTCATATGTTCCTTATCTGCTCCCACTGTTGTTCCACTGAGAGTGCCTGATACTGGTTCAACATTTCTAGATGGAATCCTTGTTCGATATTTTCAAGTTTATAAGTACATTTAGCTTAGGCTAAATAGGCTGGAAAATTAAGATGGGGAAAAACATTGGAAAAAAGTCAAAATATTGTGGGAATAATATTATATACAGTATAACTTTGCAAAAAGACAATTTACAAAGATTATTTGACATTAAAGTTGATATATAGTTATGATACATAGTTGGACTATAAAAAACAACAGAACTACGAATACTAATAACACACTTTCTCACTCACTGTATATGACTAAACTGAGATGCTGTCACTTCTTGAAACATGCTGCATTGAGCAATCATATAGCTACTGCATTGGGGGCTACTAATGTATTGACAACTAAGGCCCATTTGGACCTTTGCCCTCTGTCTCCCAAGCAGGCCTAGAGGCCACCTGCAATAACAGCCGAGGGCTCGCAGTCGTGACATCAACGGACTTATCTTTGGTGCAGGGTGTGTCAGCAAATAACTCCAAGCAAGATTTTAAACAGGCACCAGCTCCCTCCATCTCCTCCTCCGGGGTAAATGAGAACAGTGTTTGCCATTTTCCTCCACGAAAGGAACGGGCCAGTGTTTGTACACAGCGGGCCTCCAGTTTATAGACAGAACTCGCCTCACTTGACAATGAAAGCAGTGATAGCATGCTGAGAGGAGGATGTCATGGGGAGACAGGAGAGTCAACATCGCTTCCTCTTTCAATGCAATCCTCGGTCAATCCACTGCAGCCCAAAAATGTCCACTAATGACTGATTAATGACTCGTTTGTCGATGTCATATGTGTACGCAGGTGCTACAGGAAACGTGTAAACACACATTTCTAAGAATTCTACGACGGCGGTGTAAAGCAGATGCAAACAACAACGACCTTCCTCAGTCGTATTGATAAACAGATCAAGGTCACTGGCAATTGACTGGTTCAATCTCCCAGTGGCGGGATATGTCACCCTAGCTCTGCCAACCTTTGATTTTATAGTCTAGCAAAACGCCACCGGACAATACGGGACCCACATTACAGTCGCGCTAACCTCTCGTATAGCTCCAAAGGCCAGTGGCAAGCTAACATGCTAAGAAGCAATTATATTAATTTCAATATTAATACATTTCTTTCAACATCTTGTATATAGATATTGACAGCTGCGGCTGTAGGTAACCTCATGACAGTTTTTTTTAAATTAACGCCACAAGGTGGAAGTAGCTGCACTTTTCTATCATGAGTGGTCAGTAGAGGTTCAGTTTACAAGACGGGACTATACATTACATTTGGTCTACGAGACGAGACCTGATTTTAACAATACTTTTAAGAAAGGCACAATAAAAAGTATCAAAAGCATATGATAAAGTATTGCAATCTATTTATTTGGTGTGTATGCCAGCAGCCCTGCCTCAACTCACTGAAACAAAGACTTTATGACTGACACACGGTCTCACTTGGTTCGTGACGTTGTTCTATGGAACAAACGTGCCAGGGTGCTGAAAGCAATGCACATAATGAACTCTCTTCTTACCTGTTTGGAGGCAGAATTATCCAGTTCATTTGTACTTAATGTGTGATTGATTAATTTGTTTATTGTTCCAGGGACATTTTTTTTCTGTACCAGAAATCTTGTCAGGTTTTAATCTTGTGAGATCTTGTGACACTTGTGCGGTTTAAAATATTGTTTGCACAACCGAGCTGTTGGTGTGATCCTAATGTCTGATACACTTTCTTTTGTTTACAATAAACACAACATACAGTAATAATGCTGGCAGTTTGTGCCTTACCGCTATTACAACATTGGTTCTGTTGCTGCTGTGTAATGCAGTATCCAAATCAAACAAGTTTACAAAATGAATGTATAATGACTTTTCACATTTGGGAAACAACAGACTCGCGGCAGTTATTCATGTGGTAGCTGACGGAGCTAGCATGACTTTGACAAGACTTTAAACATGCAGTGTAGCCGGGGGTGTACACACAAGATAGCATCTACTTAACCAATAATGAGATAATCAAGCTGCCTGGTGCAATTAATGCGGTAATAACATGCATTTTGCACAAAGGCGGTTAAAAATCAATTATGCAAACTGCTAGAGAAGTACAAACCAATATCATACTCATAACTGACAATTTGTATTACATCTACGTCTTTTATGTAGATTAAACTGTAGTTATCTGGAGGTAAGAAGGACTGGAAGAAATTATAATTTCACCAACTGTACCTGTTAATTTCCATCCATCCACCCATTTTCTTCCACGGTTTTTTTGTATAAAATCCGATTGTTATGTAGTGGTTCACATTACCAAACAAATGCGACTTGTTATGTGAACGCAAAGCGTCTGGAAAGTGATGTGTATGCGCAGAAGCACGACATCACTCGCATTCCCGTGTGTTTACGGAAGTAAAGACTGCTGCCGTGTGTGATCCAGTGATACTGGGTAAAATTCAGGCTGGTATCGGCGATACCAAGTACAAATTTCATATAATGTGTCTGGTAAATTTTAAAACGTGGAGTACAGTATTTCAAATCATAGCATAAACAATACAAGACATCATAGTCATTTATTGATTTATATTAAACTGTGAAGTATATTGAGGTAGTGGGGTGATTTACAATATAGCCAAGCTAATATACCACATTAAAAAAAAAAAAAAAAGTACAAAATTAGGTATCTGAAGTATCAAAAGTATCACTATTTTGATTTCAGAATCAACTTTAGCGCATGAAGAGTTGCTGTCAGAAATATCGACATTTCAGTATCGATCTGCACATTATCACCATGCTCTCCTTAACACGTTTGTGGTCAATTTCAAGGATTTTGTTCAACGGGAGTCAATATTTTCTCAACCAAATGATTTTGTGTAGAAGATTAAGACGGCAAAAATTTTGGTAGGGAAGTTTGTAGACAACTTGTCACGTCTGTTAATAGGTGCGTGTGGGTGGAGTGGTGAGACATTGTCAAGAACTGCATCACTAACACCTTATAAAATTACATTTTTAATGAGAAGAACTCTTGCCTACATCGGGGAAAACCTTTATTCGAGTCTTGCACGATAAATCACACATTTGTGTGATGTATGCTTTACATCAGTGAGTACCTTAAAAGTATCGGTAAGCACAGCAATACACGCCTTTCCATGACGTATATGTCTGATTTAGATATAGATCCCAGCCACCCTGCGGAGAAAACTCATTTCGGCCGCTTGCACCCGCCATCTTGTCCTTTCCGTCACCACCCAAACCTCATGACCGTGGGTGAGGGTAGGAACGTAGATCGACCAGTAAAGTGAGAGCTTTGCATTTCGGCTCAGCTCCCTCACAACAACGGACCGATCACTGCAGATGCCGCACCAATCCGCATGTCTGTTGATTTGTCCTAATCAAATATCATGGACTTTACTACTATCCCATCACATCTACCAGGAGAACCGCAGTAAAGAGAGGGAAGAGCCACCTGGTGTGGCCCAGCAAGGTGCACTGTATTCGGGCACACGCTGTGTGTGACACCACGGAGGTCTCTGGGAAAACGTTTGCACTTTTAAAACATTGTGGCGCTGGCATTTCACATGGCTGATAAGGTTTGGGTTTGGGTTTTGGGTCCCCCCCCACCCCCCATTGCATTTGGCACTTAATCCTGAAGTGACGTTACGACAGGCCGATAACGATTTGGCTTCAGTTGCACTGTTTAGTCTGTCTTCTGTGACCGCGTGAGGGTCACATGAGACGCCGCTGTTCGGCTTTCCTCGGGAAGAAAGAAAAGAACATGAAAGACGAGCAAGGGCAAATATTGACAAGGACACAAGAGAAGTGGGAGTAGATGGGAAAAGGGGGCAGGGAGAGGCGGTACAGGAGACAGAGCTTTAGTCAAGAAGGAATGAGAATCAGGATAGATGGGGAAGAACCGCATCCTTCCTGATAATCAGTGAAAAGCATTTGCTCCAATTGCTTCCAATGCAATGTAGACATGCACAAAACACAAGGCCTGAGGTGGCACGCATTCATGCCGGCAGTGCTTGCATCTATGAATAACTTTTATTGAGCGAACCTCTATTGACGGCGCCCCACGAAAAAGTAGGACACGCCGGAGACCTGCAAGTAAGCTGTAATGTGTATGCCAGGCCACTAGTTGGCAACTTCTGAACACTCGTCACTGTTATATGCAATCGTTGAAATGGATCATTAACAGATGACAGATTTCCTTTCCGATCCTAAATAAAATTCTGAGTTTGCGCATTCCCAACGCTTCCCAGACAGAAGAAAGAAGTAGTTCCCACCAATCATTTAAGACAAGATCTCCAAAATGTACTTTTTTCTGATAGAGGTGTCACAAAATCTCGCAAGATCAAAACGTGACAAAATTTGTCGTTCAGAAGAACAAAACTCGTCTCGTGATAAGAAATTAATTAATCACACGATAAATGAACTGGATCATTTTGCCGGCCTCGATATATTGTCATGTGCATGCGTGTTTGTTTTCCTTGTCTCTCGCCTCCAAGAAGGCAGGAAGAGGAATCACTCTGTGCATTGCTTTCAGCACCTTGCTGCGTTTATTTCGTAGAACAACGGCATAAACGGAGTAAGCGCTTTTACACGCAAAAGTGCAGAAGAGTGTAACATAGTAGAAATGAATTGCAATATATTGTTATATACAAAAATATTTTTTCATCTTTTACATTGTACTTTTCCTAACAGTAATGTTCAAATCTGGTCCCGCAGACCCAGTCTTGTGTATCGTCTTGTCTCATGAAGTGAGTGTCTCGTGACACCCCTACTTTCTACTATAAGTATGTTTCAGTATCAATATAAGCAATATATATTACAGCAATATATACTGTAATATCGCCATGGTCCACTATTGTTGTTTTAGTTGTGAGGCACTCACGCATGCCTACACCGCACTGCCTTTTTAGATGGTATTGGTGACAGTTTTTTCCCCAAAAACTTTACTTCTACAAGAGCTGTTTTCTATTGTTTGCAGTTTTCAGGCTGCAAAATGTTCAAAAAAATACATTATCATGCAAAGTAACCACTAAAACAAGGGTGTCCAAACTTTTTCCATTGAGGGCCACATAGTGAAAAATGAAAGGATGCAACTTTGCCACTTTGAAATTCTATAAGAGAGGCTAAGAGGTATTTTTTTAAAGTGCATCTCAGCTTTGTCATGTACTGTAGGTGAAAAGTATCAACATCGTTATTTGATCTTTTTTACCCCCCATTTTTTTTTTTCATTTTACAAATATTTCATCTTCTTAAATAAACTTGGTACATTTTCTTCTCATAACATAATGACTTTATTCCCATAATACAGTATATTGATGTTTCCACAATATTATAACTGTTTTTTTTGTCCAATTTCTATTTCTTCAAGTTCGCTCAACTGTTTGTTTTTGTTTAATTTTGTCTTTTTCTCAATAGTTTTTAACTTTTTTCCTTGTGATATTTTGTCTTTATTCTTGTAAAATTACTGCTGATTTGGCCATTTTTGCTGTTGTATTTTATTTTTCTATTTAAATGTGTACATTTTTAGAATGTGCCAATTAAAAAACAGCCAAGAGCCAAAAATGATCCCCTGGCCACACTTTGGACATTACCGCACTAAATTACTTTTTTGTCGCATGTACACATCCTAAAGCAATAATCCAGCCTTTAATATTGTATAATATTTGCTAATGCATTTTTTTAAATTCAAAACATACATGACATAATTTTAAAACAATAAGTGGTAAATAAAAAAAAACATACAAATACAAGGAAAACAAATTGTTCAATAAATTGTTTTTAATACTAAATATTTGTTTTAAAATGGGGTCTAAGCCGTGCTCTCTGTTTTAAAAGGCAGCAGCTGTACCATTACACCACCAGGAACTGGTAGATGAGTGGGTGACTTCTGCCATTTTATTCTCTTATTCCGCTGCAGGCTGTCAATCATTGCAGCGTTGGCTCGTGCGTGTAGGGGGTGGCCCTGCCATTTATGTAATACAGATGATGCACATTTTTTAAGTGAGTAGTTCTGTGGCAGAATTGGCAGAACTCACGCACTGATGATGATAACAACGGCAATGTGTCTTGTAAGAAGAAAGTACGTAGGTAAGCTAGCTATCCGACAGACTACACCGATTCGCGATAGCTTTTCCTACGAAACCGAAAGCAGCTTACACACACTGGCTCACCTCATTTCAGAGCCGTCACGGAGGTGCTAACGAGTGCGCGTCGGTGCGACTTCCTGTTGACAGCCATGCGACCACACAGACATCAACGACATGCATGTGTGAGGCACTAAAAGGACCAGCTGCTCAAAGAACGTAACGCCAATCAGCCGGCATGAAAAACGAGACGCACCAATGCTAAAAATAGACCTTAGCTAATCCAATCTCAGGTGAAACTCAAACCCTGACGGGCGCGACCGGGAAAGGCATGTCGGTCATCAACATTGATGTACGTCAAAAGTTTGGCCATATTTGCATGTGCTGCACGCTTTATGCATGCCGAGGGGACACTGAGGGCAGCGAGAAAACGGGGAGCGCTGTGGAGCCCAGTATACTGCAGCACCCGGAAATGGCGGACAGTCTTGCGTCCTCCTTAAATCCTTTTTGCATGGACTAGCAATAGCGGTGTGTGGTCACACTTAGAAGACCATTCATTCATTCATTTTCTATACCGCTTACACTCTTTAGGGTCGTGGGTATGCTGGAGCCTATCCCAGCTGACTTTGGGCGGGAGGCGGGGTACACCCTGGACTGGTTGCCAGTCAATCGCAGGGCACATATAGACAAACAAACATTTACATTCATACCTATGGACAATTTAGAGTCGCCAATTAACCTAACATGCAGGTTTTTGGAATGTGGGAGGAAACCGGAGTACCCGGAGAAAACCCACACACGCACGGGAAAAACATGCAAACTCCACACAGAGATGCCCAACGGAGATTCGAACCCTGGACCTCCTGACTGTGAGCCTAATGTGCTACCCACTCGACCATTGTGCGGCCCACTTACGAGACCAGATATGTGAAACGACCAAATACACCACTGTTATGATAATATATACTCTAATAACAAAAATAAATAATTAGGGCTGTCAATTATTAAAATATTTATTCGTGGTTGATTACATTTTGTCCATTGCTAACTCATAATTCATCTCATTTAATTGGTGATAGAAATACGTTTTTATCTATAACAAGTAGGTATGTAAATATCTGTGGTAATTTGATACACAACTACAATTATAACTACATCTAATTTGATGTAGAGGGATATAAATTCTGTAAATATGGGCCATTATTTTATTCAAAAAAATATACAGTTAGAAATCCCCCAATTTTTTATGTTTAATGCAAGCGGCGGTTTGTCCTACTTGTTTGATGGTCTTTGAATGCATCTTCTGACAGTCTCCCACACATAGGCTACTAATACTATACTGTAGTTTTTCCCTTTTTCTTTCAACTCATATTTGCTTCCAAATGCATAAAGATTTCATGACTTTATTGAGCGCTAATGTGCATATTTGTGTGGCGCACCTCTCCAAAAGTCAGTGAAGTCCTGCAGGCTTGGACTAGTGAATGGTTGCTCTGTATTCATTTTGTCCTTTTAATTTGATGTTATAGTTTTACACAACACTTAATATCAATTAGATCGCTATAATGTACGTATGCTTTACTGAGATTTTAAAATCTTTCCCGGTGACTAGATAATTTTACAATACTATCTAGACCAGCTAGCAAGACTAATGTTATTTACAGCCATTCTCGACTTCAACCATTGTTGTCACATTGACAGCCCGTAAAAGCATCTCATAACCCACATTTTTGCTTGCAGTTTAGAGCAAACATCAGCGGAGGGACGACTCGCATATAAAAGACACTCTTTCCTTGGGGACACTCGTATGCCAAAGTATCACTGCATATGACAATAAGAACATTGCCTGCACCTCTCCAGTCGATGTAATTCGTGACAATTCCAATCACGGCGACAGTGGATACAAATAACTTTGGACTTGTGACAGCCATCTGCCAGGCCTTTCAAGTTAAATTTACAAAATATAAAATTCCCTTCTCTTTGTTAATTTCTGTTCAATATATGTTCCTGCAGGTGTCTATACAGTGATCGGCGCGTCCTCAAAGTACGGTGTGGGTCAAGGGTCGAACCGGACGTGTGCACGTTAATTGCGCGTCAAAAAAAAAAGTGCCGTCAAAGGAGACTTCTGTTATTAACACACTAACTTTGAGAGCGCTAATAATAATATAATACAGCTAACTGTTTTTCTCTTATCTGGCCTGTCCAACTGTCCTTTGATATTTATAATTTTGGAAAACAATTTATAATTAAAAAAAACTACATGCAAATATGCACATTATATATTTAAAGACAAATCTGTGTTTTTATTTGGTATTGTTATCAACATTTTAGCTTTTTCCATTACATTATGCCTTTTTATGCCTTGTGTTTATTTTATTACGGCAATTAACCACACATTGGACCCCATGCATGTTTTGCCAGGAAGATGTGGTGCGGCGAGGGGATTGTGTCCAAACTCTACTTTCTTGGCTCTGTTGATCAGGTTCTGGGTTGCATTGTGGAGACTTTTTTTCTCACAGCCTTCAGACTTGCAGTGCACTGCGTTACGGAGGTGGAGATCAATCCCGCTCCTGCTTGGCAGATACTTTACCTTTGTTTTTATTTATTTACTGTACCAAATAAATGCACGACGCAAGAAAGACTTCTATGCGCGCCCTAACTCGCTAAATATAGTGTCAATGTTGCTAAAATGTCAAGACGAATCTCTTCTCTGTATAGGGTGTGTTATGCAACGGAACCGGTGATCGCCGGTACTTGACATTTCTTGCTTTCAGCCAAATGCAATGAGTGTCAATACTGTAGATAAGCTCGGTGATTAAGGGTGCAGACAAGTCCCAACATCTGGATTGATCTGACAAATCTTAAGTAAAGTTGATTAATTATTACAACTTCAGCTCGAACATCAACAACTAGCAAGCAGCAGTTTTAAACTGACGTTGTGACGCTGTGAACACCGAGGTAGGCTGGACTGCAAAGTGTGCATTGCACACTTACTGTGCACTTCCGATAATGCCTTGCACACTCCCACTTCCGTATTACGGAATTATCATCCATAGTAGCCATGCCATCGTTCAGTCTGTATGGATTCTGGCTGCCGTGTTCTCACGACAAAACCTCTCTCCAAACAAGAAATCTCCCCACGTTTAAATCTTGCGCTTGACGAGCTCTCGCAACAAGCCCAGTAGCGTCAATGGTAAGAAATAGCAAGTAGTGATGGAAAACACAGAAAATGTATTGTACTGCCTTGGAGAGAACCACAGCCGGGCAGTAAAAAGCTTGCAGAGGAGGCTATAAAATGAAAACAAGGTGCAAGGGTTAAATGGTTTTTGTAGAATGTTAACTTTGCTATGGTTGGTGTTACATAAAAATTCATAAAAACGCATTCCCTGCATGGATGTGTGGGTGCCTTGGCAGGGTTTTGTTGTGCATATGCGTGCCGGTGTGGACCCTCTGCTGTCATGAAAGGGGGTGGGGATTGGCTGCCGAGGAACCTCACAGCATCAGGACATCCTTTAACCCACTGCCCTTCTTTTCCTTGTCTCCCAGCATCACCCCTCTCCCCTGCTTAGCTCTGGCAGCGTGTGGCATCAATACATGAACATTCAAGACACGCCATAGCTGCTTCAAAAGGTTACAAAGCTGACACATGGAGCACAGTGCCATCCATCCTCTTTCTTTTTCCTGTTAATGATGGGTTTTCATAATAAAAGCCGGTGGTTTTCCTGCAGTAAAGCTCCAAACATTCATTCAGTAAAGTAGGTGTAAAATGAATAATGGAGTCTACTCATGCACGCATGCAAGGCTGCCCCCATCCCCCCGCCCCGGTTCCCACACAAGTCCGGACGTGTTCATCAGCACCACTCACCTCGCAGTCGTACAAGTCGCTGAGCTGCTCGATGATCCACTCCTCCAAAACCAGCCTCTTCCTTAGCTCCTTGCGGTCGTACTTGACGGTCACTTTGCCCTGCTTCTTCTGCGCCGGGTCGACGTCGGGCGGCCCGCTCAGCGGCCCGGAGCCCACGCAGACCACCCCGGACGCGGCTTGGAAGAAGACGCGGCTGCCGGCGGGGGGCAGCGGCGCGGTCGTCTCGGTGCTGGCGGCTGACATGGCGGCTGACGGCGGGCTGGACTGGCTGGTGAGGAGGCGGAGGAGGCGTGGGTGAGTAGGTCGAGCGGGTGCTGCGGCAGACGGTGGCGTGGAGCCGGGCTTTCAAGCAGCTGCTATTTAAAGTGCAGGCGGTGGAGTGGGCGGAGCTAATCCTGCCAGAAATGAGCAACTAAGCGCATCTATCTGCCTGCCGTCTAGCTACAGAGCCGCATGGGGACTTTTCAGACATAAAACATTAAATCGTTACTTTCAATCTGAAACATTTGATTCCACGGGGAACTAAATTCTATACACTGCATCCAAACCAGCTTTACAGTTACCATGTCTGCTCTTCCGCTGTGTGTGTTGTGTTAATGGTCACGTCCCACTAGGCACTGCTACCTCCATTATACAGCTAGAGTACGGCTATTTCCACGTAGATATCTGTAGCTGTAAAATGTGGGTTTTGTAAGTACGACGCCATTGTCCGATATATTAATTCAGTATTGTTAGATTCCCTAATTTGTCACATTTATTGTTTTTGCGTGTGATTCTCTTCAGAAAGCGTTGACATTTTTTACGACAGTTTCACAACAGTCGTCAATTGGTTTCCATGGTGCCCCCTAGTGAGAGTGGCAGGCTCGCGCATGGTCACACGTGCGTGTGCCAGGCCCTGTCTGCTCAGCATGTCGCTGTGCTGTTTCCTGCTAGAGGATGTGAGAGGCTGTTGCTGTTCCCTGTGGCCACAGTGGAAGAAGAGGACATTACCTACCTCCTCGCCATCCTACCCGCTACTGGAGCATCCAGGCACTGTATCACACACCCACGCTTTCATACAAAACACGGCAATCTTTATCCAATTGGACTTCATTTTACCTTATTTTCTTTGTCTGTTTAATCTTGCTGTGAGTATATGTTCACAGTGGATCTGTGTTTTCAGAAGCATTCAGATGCATTTCAGTCCAGCAACTCATTAAACCTGGATTGATAGTAAACTACTATCAGGACTCTGTCTGAATTTACTTATTGGTTACATCCAAAGTAGTATGAAAGAATTGCATCCAAGAGGTCACAAAAGGCCCCACAACAACATCCAAAGAACGACAGCGGGACTTGAAAGGCATCTCTCTTTTCCTTCTTAAAACACATTGGAAGGCAGATCCACTGTGAACATATACTCACAACAAGAATAAAAGAAAATAAAGAAAATAAAAGAAAGTAACGTAAAATTAAGTCCAATTGAATAAAGATTGCCGGCCTGCATGAGAAAATAAAATGTCTTGGATTCGTCAATGGCATTTGAAAGTATGTGACCTTGGATGTGATTTGTCTTTAATACTGTAAAACCATTAATTCGTAAATACCAGAGGTGGGAGTAAGTCACTCATGTACAAGTCTCAAGTAAGCGCCGAGCCTTTACCTTCAAGTTACAAGCAAGTCCTAGTCAATCTTTATGAGAACCAAGCAAGTCAAGTCACTGCTTTTCGTCTGCAAGTTGTGTCAAGTCATACACGTTTTGATTAGGCCAATTTTACAGACTCAACGTTTAAAAACAAGCGTTATAAACTTTTAGACTTTTTTTTTAATTACATGTTTGACAACAAACAACTTGCAGGGCCAAACAGAGCTAAGAAAAAAACTAAACAATAAATAAATGAAACAATAAATAATACAATCAGTTGTCCTGATCATTTAATTTAAATTTACGAGATTAAAAGTGTCAAAAAAGTGTCATACATGCCGAGGGAAACTAAAGCATGGTTCTTCAGTAGGGAGGGGATGTTCCCTCTGGCTTCAAATAAGCGTTTATTTATCCACCTTATTCCGAGCCCCCGTTTGCTCAGTGACACACTTGTTGAATGATAGAGGTGTGATAACACTTGAAGATTTCAATATAAAATATAATTTACTGGGCCGCACTGTGGCTGACTGGGTAGCACGTTGGCCTCACAGTCAGGAGGTTCTGGGTTGGAATCTCCGTTGGGCATCTCTGTGTGGAGTTTGCATGTTCTCCCCGTGCGTGCGAGGGGTATTCTCTGGATACTCCGGTTTCCTCCCACATTCCAAAAACATGCATGTTAGGTTAATTGGTGACTCTAAATTGTCCATCGGTATGAATGTGAGTGTGAATGTTTGTTTGTCTATATGTGCCCTGCGATTGACTGGCGACCAGTCCAGGGTGTACCCCGCCTCTCGCCCAAAGTCTGCTGGGATAGGCTCCAGCATACCCGCGACCTTAATGAGGATAAGCGGCATAGAAAATGAATGAATGAATGAATATAATTTACATGTAAGCAAAAAAAGAGTTCCAAAAAATGTTGAAGGCCATTCCCCAAAATATTTTATCCACAGCACTTATTATTTTTCCAAATCCTACCAACAGAACTCCTGAACTTGCCAGCCTCTTATTCAACGGGTTAGATGCTTAATTTTCTTATATTTTCAACCCAAACTCAATTTCACAATTTATTTTCCAAGGATTAAAAGGAAAAAATCAGAAGATTTTACCTAAATCTTCCCATCCCTCCTAAAGCTAAGCAAATTCATTACAAAGTCCTCTCTGGATTCTACCCTTCCAAAGAATTTTTTAGACGCAGGTTTTCTTTGGAGGATAATGCTTGTTGCTTCTTTGATGGGGATGTTGAATCAACTGAACATGTTTTATGATTG
Organism: Oostethus manadensis; assembly: GCA_024372805.1. Classification (NCBI taxonomy): domain Eukaryota; kingdom Metazoa; phylum Chordata; class Actinopteri; order Syngnathiformes; family Syngnathidae; genus Oostethus; species Oostethus manadensis. The sequence goes on along the minus strand of QODF01000426.1, from coordinate 360,969 downwards.
TATATAGTGTAAGGTCCTCTGGGAAGATGTTCTTTTCGGGATTTCCGCTAAAATACCACACCTGTCGGAATTCTCTGTAAATGATTTAATTTTAGGAATCCTGGAAGGAGAACAAAAATATTTAAATGTTCTGAATGTAATCATAATTTCAGGTACATTTTTTATCCACAAATGTCGTTTCTTGAAAAGCAATCCTACCTTCCCCACCTTTCACAAAGAACTCGGCCATTTTTATTCCTCCCTTAATTTCATGGACAAAAAACAAGCAGTGGACTTACTTCCCACAATCCAGACCTTGAAAATCACAGTAAGCCCCTGGCTTTTTAGTTTATTGAGTTATTTTGTTTATTTTTTCTTTTTATTTATTTTTATTTATTCTTTTTTATTTTTCTACTACTTTTATGTAAGGTCCTTCTTATTTGATCTGTTATCAAGTAGCCTGGTCTTAATCTTTGTTTGACTGTTTTCTTACAGTCTTTGCCAATGTTGTGTGTGAATTTGTTATTGTCCATCCATCTATTTTCTATACCGCTTACCCTCATTAGGGTCGCGGGTATGCTGGAGCCTATCCCAGCTGACTTTGGGCAGGAGGCTGTCCTGCGAACTGGTCGCCAGTCAATTGCAGCAGATGTACAAACATTCACACTCACATTCACAGTTTAATGGACAATTTAGAGTCACCAATTTAACCTAACATGCATGTTTTTGGATTGTGGAAGAAAACCGGAGTACCCGGAGAAAACCCACGCACGCACGGGGAGAACATGCAAACTCCTCACATTGATGGTATTTATTAATGTGTGTGTTCTAATCCAAAAATAAAAAACAAGTTATATAAAATAATAATATGTTAGTACAACCACGAGCCGCACAACATGTCCCTGAGCTGCGGGAGGCCATTTTTGTACATTTTGGAGGATTAAGTAAAACACGCTTCTAACATTTGTATGCTAAAACTGCCAACTCTAATGGAAAACAATAGCGCAGTGACACTTCCGGTTGCTTTTCCGGAAGTTCTACCCTTAAGCCCTGTTACGTCAGCGGCATAGGGTGGATAACCGGACAACAATACAGAGCAGTTGGACACAACCAGGTTAGCATGGGTTAGCATCGTCTCACCGCTACTCTCTAATACCCCGTCCCTCCACATACGGCTCTCCGGTTCATAGTGGTCTCAGGCAATGCCTATCAAATGAAGTTACGACTTTTATTCCCGTAAAGTTACGTTTGTACTCCCGTAACAAGACAATATTTTCTCGTAAATATACAATTTTATTGTCGTCGATTTACGACTTAATTCTCAAAATCTTGATGATTTTAATGCAGGCATTCACGGAGACAGCTATAAACAAAGGGGTTTTGTGTGACACTTAACCTGGGTCAAAGGTTACATTAAGCGTTTTTTCCTCCAACTGATTTCAAAAGGCCGGCCTGCTACGTGAGGAGAACAACTTCAGCGGTAACTGAGGCTCTTCTACAAGAAGAGGATGAATAAAAACGACTTTTCTGTTGTGTTTGAGCCGTTTGACTGCCGTGTTACGGGCGCTGTTTGGAAACGAGGTATATAAAACATATTCACAAAGTCTTTCTGTGTCTTCTTTCCGGCTTATCCATGTTGTGTTCTGCCAGATCGCGCCGAAGTGAGCGCATGCGTAAAATAAAGCTGCCGAAAGACGACTTGTTAAAATCCAGTCATACAGGTATATTTTGGATATTTGAAAAATACAACAAAAAAGCGTTAAACCAAAACCAAGTCATTTCAAGTCATTTAGCTGAAGTCCGAGTTAAGTCTCAAGTCAAGAACATCAAGTCAAAGTCAAGTCAAGTCTTTATGGAACATTTGTTAAGCAAGTCACAAGTCCTAAAAATAGCGACTCGAGTCTCCCATCTCTGGTAAATACCATTTAATTTGTGGCGTACAGGAATTAGACATTTTGTAAAACTTTCAAGAAGTCCAATTAATATACACCTATCTTTAAATAAAAAAGAGCCATATATTTAAATGGTAGAAAAGTTTCTGGAGAAATTTGCAAAACTATTTAGGGGTAGGACAAAAAACAGTTTTACTTTCCAACTTAGAAAACAGACCTTGGCCATTACAAAAGCTCGCAGATCTCTAGGGAATTTCAAAAGAGTCCAAATTGGGTGTTTTTTTTTAAACAAAAACAGCCATTTAATAGACAGCCCTTTAAAAACAATGTGTTGAACAAACAAACAGCACTTGGATTGTGCAGTGGAGGATAATGTGCATGGTGTGTTACTTGGACTGCAAACCTGGGAGGTTAGTGACTTTGACAACTTGGACTTTGCTGCCTAATTTTGTTGGCCTCGGCCGTGTGCTTTTGAAAATACTACATTTTTCATGTTGTATGCTTTTCCATAAACATGCATGTTAGGTCAATTGGTGATTCTAAATTGTCCATAGGTGTGAATGTCTGCCCTGCGATTGGCTGGCAACTTGCCCTAAACTCTTTTCCTGCCTCATTTCTAGCGTTCTAAGTGCGATTCTCCCTTCAGTATCTGTCCGTGAACACGTCATCATTCACCATGAGCACCATGAGTCACAAAAACCCCCACAACACAAGCCAGTGGCGCCCCCTCTTGGCATACCTATGTAAGCGTTTCCTTTGCAAAGAGGATTCTGTCGCGCTGACAATGTGTGTTGTTGTGGTTTGTAGTGTACTGTTGTTTTCTCATGTTTATGTTAGCTAAGTTTCATTAGATAAAGATTTTACCACCAAACCTAACATTATATTTTGCAGGCACTAATGCATTATAATTCATGAATTGTTCCTTCGTCATTTAATTGATACAATGATACATTGATTACAATGACATTATATGTATAATAATAATAATAAATGATATACATTTGAAAGATCAGAAACAGCTCTGAAGGTAGTCCATGCACACCATACACATGAAAGTCTGCCTTTCATCAGAAGCTAGATTCAAATGGGGTGCAATGTGTGGACAAAATTGGCCAGAACAACCGTAATCCAGTCCCAGTCCCAGTCCCGATCTTATCTATAGAGATAACAGTGGGACCAATGAACTTTTCAGCCAAGGCACATGCTAGGAACATCCTCAGGTGACCTTCGCTCGGCATACTGAGCAAGCACCTTCATGCCTCGTCCGCACGTGGCAGGGTACATTTTAAAACGCGTATTTCTCTCTTGTTTTATGAAGAAAATTGTCTCCACACGACCTCGGGTTAAAAAAAATGTATCCTCGCGTAATTAGGATGAATGCGTTGGGAACCACAGCCGAACTGGTAGGCGGCAACGGTCGCTAACATTCTAGCCAATCAGAATCCTCTTCTGTCGTCTCGTTACTTCCGCAAACACAAAACATGGCGCCCGGCTCGTTGCCGTGGACTGACAAGGAGGTAGGATTATTTATAGACGTTGATTTAGAATACAAAGTTAACGAGACGCAAGAAAACACCGCCAGTTCTGGGGGCATCCGTGTTGTTTCTCGTGTAAATACGGTTCGGGGTTGTGACGTCGCCGCTGGAAGTGACGTTTGGAAACGCAAACCTCCGGTTATTTGGGTTTCGAAAAGCTTCGTTTTCAGTGCCGTATATCCGCGAACACGTGCGGACGACAGGCAAACACGTGGGGGGGGGAAACCCCTTCGTTTTATGACATACCCGGTGTGGACGGGGTCTGATGCGTCACTCACGGGTCACGCAGCCGTGCCCTCTTCTTTGTCCGATCATGGCCGCCCTCTCCGTCCTCACGCCTTTCCTGGCGCTGGTGCTGTGCGTGGTCGTGGGCTTCCTGGTGCTGAGGAGCCGCCGTCAAAGCAAAGTTGTCGACCCTAGGGGGAAACCACAAGCGGACTTTAAACCGTGGGTCGACCAGGACCTGCAGGACGACAGCGAGGTCCCAACAGGACAGGATGGTAAGGATGTTTGTCTGGGTATCATAGCTTTATTACAGACCTTGGAGGACCTTCTGGAAAATTGATGACCCCTTAAGCTGCCTAGTTCGCTAGTTAGGTTTGGTTTAGGTACTATTAATGAGTTGAAAGTTTACTAAAATGGTGAGTCAGTGTCAATTTGTCTTTTACTCTCTTTTCCAATGATCATCAGAAGATCATGTCCCTCGTGCAGAGGGCCGTGCCAGGAAGGGCATACGGCGTAAAACTTTTGCCAAATCAAAATATGCGACTAAACAGAAGAAAATGGATTCGCTGTGGCGACCCCTGGCGGGATAAGCAGGGATAACCCGAAAGGAAAAGAAGTCATGACCACAGTATGTACATTACATATACGATAGGGACTATTTTTTTAACCTAATTATGTATTACTGCACTACATATATGATGTGTAGTTTTGTATTTATTCTTATTCTATTTTTTTTTATCAATCCTGCCTTGCCTTGGTTGTTTTATGTTGTGTTTAAGTTTATGATGACATTTCTGCAGAGCTGCTGGAAACATGAATTTCTCTTGGAGATGAATAAAGTATCCACCGGTGTTGCATAATAGATAATTAGACTTGAGTCCATCATTTAGCGGTTTTCTGGTGAAATATACCGTTCCCCCATCCTCAAAACGTTTGTGTGGCCCAAACCGGCAGGTGATCCCAGACTTTTGGAGGGGAGTGTAAATGTTCTACTTATTTATACAGCTGCACCTATTAAACATCAAGCCTGCAAAGAGAACACCAAAACTACCATCTAATCATTATTCGACACTGCGTCATCAAGTAGCTTATTGCCTAGCTCAGCGTGTCCTAAGAATGTTTATGGTGCTTCAACATCAATTGGACTGGAACACCACAGGCCCACGTGCTTTGCAATAAAAACACCAGAAAGCTTATATAGTATGTGGAATCTCAATATTAAGACTGCGTTTTCCTCATTCAGAATGGTAAACTCATCTGCAGAGAGTGCCAGACGTCTGGCAGGGTAGCACAAATGCAGTTTTTAGATGAATATGAAATATTCCATTCTTTTTAATTTTTTGTAAACTTCTTGTTTGTGTAAACTGTTTTCTGCTTAGTGTTGTGTTATGACACGTTGGCCACAAAACACCCTTTTTGCCCACGTGGCTTTGTAACCCAAGTCTTTGTATCAAAGACGCCTTCATTGGAGACTAAGTATATCAGAGGCAGGACACCACCAGGGTTAGTTTGCCTGTGGGGTTTTCTGAGTTCTAAGGACACCCACATCTCCCATCCTGTTGTGTTGAAAGCAATTGTAACAATCCGACAGGCATTTTATGCTTTTCTGGACTAAAGGTGGATAAATGCTATATAATAATATAATAACGCTAATAATATAATATAATTACGCTGCATTTAATGACATCTATGTGAGCTTTACTCAGCACATTTTAATCTGGGTACGGTATGTTACAGGATCATTCCTTATGTGAGTCATAAAGACGTGTCTTGGCTTTTTCTTTTCTGGGTCTTCTAAAAGATATAAAAACAAGTGAAAAAGAGAGAGTCATAGAATCCATGATTCTCAACTGGAAAAGGGGTGGACTGCTGGTGGTAGTGATCCTGCCCCAAGTGGAGTAGTTTAAGTACCTCGGGCAAAGACCAGGGACACAATGGAGAGACTAGTTTGTCTCTCAAATGGCCTGGGAATGCCTCGGGATCAGTCGGGAGGAGCTGGAGCTGGGCTGTGGCCCCCGCGACCCAACCTTGCATAAGCAGAAGAAAACGGATGAAAAAGAGGCATGCCCTTAATGGGATACACCTACAAAGGCTGCTATTAAAAGACCTCCAAAAAGCTCCAACAAGGTTTTTATATGGTTTTATGTCCATGCTGTGAGCATGTAATAACAGGCATAGTCAAGATAAATAGTAATTCCTAAGTATTTTGGGAACGTCCTTCCTAGGTGCATTGATTTCAGATAGCAACAGAGAAAGAAATGCTACACCTAGCGTCAAAAACAAAAAACACAACAGCACCAATATGCAGCGTTACCTTTTGCTAGTGGCCTAAGGAATTGTCAGTGTGTGGTGAAGCTCCCAGTGTGCTGTGGCAAGGTGTCACTATGCCAGCAATGTAGTTCTTGGGCGTAACAATGTTAATAATAATAATGTAGCTTAGTTAAAATGCAGGTCACACGATGTAAAAGGACTTTTTGGAGTTCGGATTAGGTGTGTCCGATTGTGTACATTCTTAGCTGCCTCTTTTAGCTGTTTTTAATATGTCTCGCATAAGGATGGTGGGCAAAATTCCACAAAAAGTGCACCTTTCCTTTAACCTTCCTTGTGTGAAACACGACAGAGGAAGGCGAGTGGCTGGACGGCAATGTGGAGGAGGCTCTCGCGCACGTACCCTACTCCCCTCAGCGCCACCCTGAGGACAAGATGCTGCAGTGCTCTCAGCACTTCTACGCCCTGATGAACCAGCGCAGGTCGGTCCGCTTCATCAGCCCAGAGCCGGTCCCGCGGGAAGTCATCGACAATGTCATCCGCACCGCAGGCATGGAGCCAAACACTATCCTATCCTCAATAAACACAAAACACAGATAACTTGATTTAACTCACCTGGTCAGGTACCGCCCCCAGCGGAGCACACACAGAACCCTGGACCTTTGTGGTGATCTCGGATGTGGACACAAAGCACCAGATAAGGCTGATAGTGGAGCAGGAAGAGGAGATGAACTACCGCCAGAGGATGGGGGACAAGTGGGTAAATGATTTGGCGAAATTAAGGTGAGGTTGCACATTTTCTAATAAAACACTCATGCTAGCCAGTCATATACGTCCAACGACTATGCTGTCCCTGCAGGACAAACTGGATCAAGGAGTACTTGGATGTGGCGCCATACTTGATCCTGATCTTCAAGCAGACCTACGGCATCCTACCAAACAAGAAGAAAAAGACACACTACTACAACGAAATCAGCGTCTCCATAGCCTGTGGCATCCTGCTGGCTGCGCTGCAGGTAAAATACATGCACAAACAAATGATACACTTTCAGTAGCGCTATTTTCTATCTACCACCTATTTTATATTTATTACAGAATATCTTTGACTTTTAAGGAAGTTCCGATTGAGCTCCATTAAGTATGCCTAGCATAAGTTAGCCAATGAAATGTGTATTCTACTGACATGTATATGTTGCCTTAAAACATACTGATGCTCCCGTCCACTATCCAGAACGTCGGTCTGGTCACCGTAACCTCGACGCCCCTCAACTGCGGCCCTCGGCTCAGGCGCCTCCTCAAACGGCCGCCCAACGAGAAGCTCCTCGTGCTACTTCCTGTAGGTTACCCTGCTACGGACGCCACCGTGCCCGACCTCACACGCAAACCTCTGGAGGACATTGTGGTGCACATATGATCCTGCACAGAAAAGAAATGTCCTAAGAAATATGTAATTTGAATAAAAAAGAGCTACCAAATACATAGAATTGGAATTCCAATTTTGGGGCTGGGCACCGTATAGGGGAAATGTGCATCAAATTTAATGAACCACATAGGTAGAAAGATATTACTCAAAACAAAAGTGGAGGTCTAAAAAATGTACTCAAAAGCATGAAAAAAGTTACTATGATTCAAAATGCATTCAGTTCGTACTGTAGTTGCCTTTACCTTAATGACATTTATGAGTCAAAGTGAAAATAATAATGTTCTCTCACTTATGTACCACAGTTTCAAAAATTGTCAATAATTATTGATGGGGTCTAGCCTTGGTTTCCGGGCTGTCATGTGCGCGTATAACCTGTGGGGGGCGGTAGTGACGATGCTAAAGGCAATCAGACCAATGCGCACACACCAACGAAGAAAAGGGAGCACATTGCGCACGCGTACACCACGTACGCCGATGCTGCCTGCCTGCTTGCTAGCTGGCGCTCCAGCTAGCTAAACGCGCCGTCAGTCAGGTAGCACTCATCGGGCTTTACGCCGAGGGGGGACGCGTCGCGGCGAAGAACAAGAGGCTTCGGAAGACTCGGCAGCGCCGCGACGAAAATGGCCGGCCAACAGTTCCAGTACGATGATAGCGGGAATACGTTTTTCTATTTCCTCACCTCCTTCGTGGGACTCATTGTGATCCCGGCCACCTATTACCTTTGGCCTCGGGATCAGAATGTTGGTAAGGCCCCGCTGTCTTGTTTCTATGCTAGCTCGGCTAGCCTGGCAAGTCTTCCTAATGTGGTGAAAGACACTTCACCTATGTGGCTAACATCTCTCGCTAGTCGCTTACCCAAGCCAAGGTTCACCCCTTGCCTTGTCATCCCAGCGGCACTTCAAAGTGGAATCCTACTGGCTAACTTTTAAGATAGCGACCCAAAAAGTCGCCGCCGCACGTTTCCCCCGGGGAGTTCATACATTAGTGCAACATTGTGGGAATAAGCTTAGAAATAAGCTTGGTTTGTCAACAACTTCCGCGGATACGTGACGTGGTTATGCAACGTATGCCAACACGCTACCCTCTTTGTTGCCAGGTCATCCCAGATGTGTACCCCGACATGGTTTAGTAACCAAGAGGACAGCATGTGTAGCGCACACAGGCGTGGATGTTGACCTGTACGCACTAAAAATCCGTTCACACTAACAAACAAAGTGCATAATAATGAGCTGCATCTCAAAGAAAGGCTAACTTGGCGTGACACTTGCTCCTGGCGCTTCCTGCCCTACAGAGAGCCTCGCAGGCCAGGGCAAGCTGGCTCAACTGCTTGCATTCATTCATTACTAACTAACCACTCATTTCTCTCTAGAAGGTTACCCCTCAACTGGCCTTCCGAGGCTTTCCGTGAAGTCCCGGCCATTGGAAGTAACTGTCATTAAAGGAAAAGTGCACTTTCACAAGTGTAATTTTGCCCATCATCCACAACCCTGCGAGACGTGAACACACGACAGGGTTTTCCCAACGGGCTTTTTTTCATCATTTGATGGTAGGCTCAAATCAGTAATACAGATAACGTACTGTGTGTATTACAACCCTTTAGCATTTGCTGTCAAACATTACAATAATCATTCATTCATTCATTTTCTGTACCGCTTATCCTCATTAGGGTCACGGGGATGCTGGAGCCTATCCCAGCTGGCTTTGGGCGAGAGGCGGGGTACACCCTGGACTGGTCGCCAGTCAATCGCAGGGCACATATAGACAAACAACCATTCACACTCACATTCATACCTATGGACAATTTAGAGTCGCCAATTAACCTAACATGCATGTTTTTGGAATGTGGGAGGAAACCGGAGTACCCGGAGAAAACCCACACACGCACGGGGAGAACATGCAAACTCCACACAGAGATGCCCAACGGAGATTTGAACCCAGGTCTTCCAGATCTCCTGACTGTGTGGCCAATGTGCTAACCACTCAGCCACCGTGCGGCCCCCATCTTAATTCTGAACAAGAAAATTGTAATTGACCTTTTTTTCCGGAATTGTTAGTAGCCACAGACGGTACTATTATGTTCTTCAAATGAAGTCCTCTTGGATGTCCCCAACTCCCCCCAAAAAGATTTTCTGGAGCAAATTTTGTGGCGTTTTCTGCTCACCCAAGACTTTGCGTCCCCTCCCACTCGACGAGCTAAAATTATTTTTTTACCTTCAGCATAAGTGAAACTATCGGCTTGTTGTTTTTTAAAAAAAATTTCTCAAGCTGAAGTCTTGTGTGTGTGTGTGTGTGTTCCAGAACAATTGCGTCTGAAGAGCCTGCGAAGGGTCCATGGCAGGTGCCTGTGGTACCGCCTCAGGCTGATGAAGTCCCAGCAGAGCATTGTCCCCAGCTTAAAGTGAGTCCAAAATAATATAAAGTGCATTCTCTTCAGGGGAATCACGCGCATTTTATACAAGATGTTTTAGCTGCTTTGAAACAGACTGCGCTCTAAAATTAGTCTCACTTTGTGGTTATTTTCGAAGACAGGAAGTATAGGGGGCGCACTGACCATAAAGGGAGAAATATACTGCAAAAAGAAAGTAATGAAAGTAAAGCAAGGAGTATTATGCAGATAAAAGTGCATTTTTATGGGAATAATTAAATCGTCGTTCCTTGCAGTATTGCATTTTTTCAGAAATGCATAATTGATGGCTGTTTGGAGGTATATTAGTCATAAACATTAATAAAACTACATATATAGTGCAATTATTAAAACTGCATATATTAAAAAAGTAACATGTACTATTCTGGCCACTAGGTGACAGTAATGACACCAAATATTGAGAAATTAGCTTACGTTACATTACCTTACTGCATGAAGTCAGCCATGGCATGTCCCACATGATAAAGTGAAAAAGTGTTCCTCCCGTTCGGTGTAGAAGTGGTAAGTTTTTTAATATTATTTTGTAAAAAAAAACAAAAAAAAACTTGGCACTCAAGATTTTCTCATATGAGATGACAATTTTACTATGGTCATTACTACTTTATCTCGTAACATCACAACGTTTACAGCCTTGTCTCTTAACATTGTTTTGCACATTGTAACACCGTTTAGTAGCAAATTTTATTGAATCTTGTTTAGCATTTTTAAACATAAAAATAGTTAAATGGACTTTAATGGAAATTCTCACCCCCCACAACCATTAACGCGTGTGTACAAAATTGGTTGGTGGTAGAATGGAAAGTAGCAAGGACAGGAGTTTGAAGTCCAAGTGATGAGTTGCTATTTAGAGCAGGATGCTTTGTCTGTGTGGCTGATTGTCGGGAAAGAAGTGTTATTCCCCGGTGGCCTGGTGTTCAGTATTCCTGCCTCACACTTTTGTTTTTCATATCTGCTTTCTCGGGCTCGGTTGATAGCCGCACGTCTGCCTTACGATTCTGTTTGGTGTGTCTGCTGATTGACGGTGCTGCCAGAATGAATTGCGTTTCATTAAGCAAAGTGGTCATCAGTGTCTGTCTCCCCTGCACAGCGGTATCATTTATCATAGCAATCCATCTGGATTGTTTGTTTTGTTTGTCTTTACGTTTGCCGACAACTCTCGACTGGCTGGGGGTGGGGGTAGCGGGTGAGGGTCGTCATGGCAACAGATGATGATGCTGATATAAAGCAGGCCTGTGGGGTTTGTTATTGCCATGGAAACAAGTCCAATTTGCACACACGGATACCAAAAATCTCAACTTGCCTTGCTGTTTGTACATTAACATGCATAATAACAAAAATAATAATAATTGACTCTCTGAAGTGGCCCTCACAATACAACATACACCCAACGAGCACATAATTGTTATAACAATTAATATAATATAATAATTAAAATATAATTTATTACCTTCTAGCATTACATTTTTTTATCCTCATAAACTTAATATTACTTACATGATATAAACAAAATAATATAATATCTAATATTGATGATGATAAAAAATAATCATAATTCCAACAATATTATTATTTATATTCATTATAATAATTTATATAATAATATATAGTGACTGACCTTTATGGTACAGCATACACCCAGCAGCCACATAATTAGTATATTTTAATAATAATATAATATTTCAAATATAATTTATTACTTCTTCTAACATTGAATTATTATCCTCGTAAATTACTTATTATTACTTACATTATATAATAATAAATAATATAATATATAATGTAATATATAATGATTAAAATAATCATAATTCAAACAATATAATTGTATTCCTTATAATAATGAATATAAATATATAATAATCATAATAATAATATACACTGAATTCCTTTGATTTGACCCTCATGGTACAGCATACACCCAGTAGCCACAGAATAAATTATTAATTATTATAAAATAATTATTATATTTATATCATTATTATGATAGTAAGATGATAATAATATACACTAATTGTCTTTGAAGTGACCCTCATGGTACACTATACACCCAGCGGCCACATAATTAGTATAATTATGATAACTCAAATAATATAATTATTTCTCCTATAATTAATTTTTTTATCCTTGTGAATTACTTAATATTACATACATTATATAATACTAAGTAAAAAATATATTATAATCAATATTGATATAATTTAAAAAAAACATTATTCAAACAATATATTTATACGCCTTATAATAATGAATGTAGTTATATAAATATTATAATGGTAAGTTAATCATAGTAACTATAATGTATAATTTTAATATATTTATATATATATACACTATATACTTTAATATTAGTTGTGGTTTTTGTAATATTTGCTTTTTTGTCATTTTCTTGGAATATTAGAGCTTTATTCTTCTAACATTACATAAGTGTTTTGTCGCGTTATATATTTTGCCATATTATTGCAAATGTATTGAAACTTCTCTATTAGTTTTCCTGCTTCAAAGTGTTGGTGCATTTTTACATTTTAGATTACTATTTAATTTGTGTGATGGACAACCTAGTAGGGTAAAAAAAAAGAAGCATGAACTGTGTATGTTTTTACTTTTGCGTGCGTGTAACCATGACAAGGTTTATGCTAATGTAAGTATTTCAACGTGTTTTCAGGAAAGCTGCCTTGTTATTTGGGTGGGTTGTGTTCCTGCTGCTGGCGTACAAGGTGTCCAAACTGGACAGGGAGTACCAGGAGTATAATCCTTATGAAGTCCTCAACCTTGACCCGGTACACACACATCCACACTCATATTGCTGGCGGGAACACAGTTGGTTATTACATTTTTTTGTTGTTGTTATTTTTGTCTCCAGGGGTCGTCGCTGTCGGAAATCAAGAAGCAATACCGTGTGCTGTCACTGAAATACCATCCAGACAGAGGCGGCGATGAGGCCACCTTCATGAGGATCGCCAAAGCCTACGCTGCGTATGACTCACGGGGTTTACTTTAGTTAGGCGGTTGAAGTTTTAAATAGTTGCCATTCTCTCTCTGCTTGCAGTCTCACTAACGAGCAATCACGGAAGAACTGGGAGATGTACGGCAACCCGGATGGCCCAGGAGGTCGATTTCAGCCATTTTTAAAACATATTTCTAGTTTATTGCGTGACTGGTGTATTTACTGTCTTTGCAGCTACCAGCTTTGGCATCGCCCTGCCTGCCTGGATAGTGGATCAGAAGAACTCAATGCTGGTATTTTTCTTTATTTTCCAACACACAGTATAGCATAAGTATGATTCCTATCAACGCGCTAACGTCTCTTTCTTCTGTCTTCTAGGTGTTGTTAGTCTACGGTCTGGCCTTCATGGTCATCCTCCCTGTTGTTGTGGTAAGTGGTCCGCTTAAATTGGTTGCTAGTAGGTCGGTGACAAGAGACACACAGTTCATGGCACGAGACGACACACGAGATGACGTCTTATCAGCCCAATAATTGTCCTGCACCTAGGCCTGTCATGGTAATCGATATATTGACTAATCGAACAATTGAAAAAAAAACCCCAAAGTCAGTCATTTTGGGGGCCTAGATAAATTGAATTGTGCAAGCGTGTTTGTTTTCCTCTGTCTTTACCGCATGGGCTGGATGACAGGAGGCTTCACCCTGCACATTGGTGAAGTTAGTTTCATGTTGGACAGTTAATAGTTGTCTCAGTCGCTGTTAATTTCACCTTGGCAGTTGGATATTTGGCTCCTTAGCAACAGTGGGAGCTCCCACTGACTCTACCCGGACTGCTCTCTCATGGTGCGGGGAGCTCGCAGAGACCGCTCATTCACAGCGGCATGTCCTCACAAACACTTACAAGCCCTCTCCTGAGTTAAACATGTCAATGTTGCAACCAGAAATATCAGCTAAGCTGGCGAAAAAACTTTGTTACTCTCACTAGCCACTGGATGTGCACATGACACGGTGATAGCCAGTAGAAGCTAGCTGGGAGGATTAGTTTGGTTTAGTGGTGCATGCTATCCACCTTATTCGTGAGGCCGCTGATGTGAAACGGGTTATGGGTGGAACTTCAGGTATTGTAACCAGAAGTTTCACTGTGCTATTGTTTTCAATTAGAGTTGGTGGTTTTATTAGCTTTAGCAGTGCATACAAAGGTTAGAAGCCTGTTTTACTTGATCCTCCCAAATGTACAAAAACGGGCTTGCGCAGCTCAGGGACATGTTGTGCGGCTCGTGGTTGTACTAACATCTTACATTATGGTTGGGATACTCCAAACCACCCGCGAAGAGACGCTGGGTACTGCGGGGACCTGACAGCAATGTCACAAGAACAGGTAAGATAATTCGTGTGTACATCTCCCTGGTATCAGTTATTCCAAAAGTACCACTTTTTAAACCGCAGCTGACTTTGTCAAAGCATGAAATAGAAACACACAAGCTCCACACCGCACACTCCGTATCTGCCCTTGCAGCATGTAAACAAGCGATAATGTTATAATAGATTAGCACTGTGTGCTACCACGGCATAACTAACGCTGCCTTCTCACTTGCCGTTCTATTCAACATCTGCTTTTAGATACATAAGATTGTGTCCAACATCTTTCAACAAAACCCGAACAACCTTATCGCTATGAAGGTACTGATATGCCTCGGAGCTTCTAAGATTGTTCATAGCCTCGCCATCTGCCGCAATAGAGTTGAGAAAGTAGCTAACAATGCTACTGTAGGTGATGTTTGCCCACTTTTTTTGGCTGCAAAAAAAGAGAAACTGTGCAATTGGTTCAACAGTTGTACTGTAAATAAATGCCCGTTCCGGTGTCTACCGGAAGTTTCGCCCATAATTCACGCAAAGGCTCAGGGGGCTAGGAATAATGTGGATTGCAACCGTGTGTGCGTGTGTGTGTGTGTGTGTGTGTGAGTGTCAGTATGAGATGTGATTTAGTGCTTGTTAATGTAAGACATCATTTTAGAATACCCGCTGACTTTGTGCTAGTTGTGTATGAAAGAGAGGCACTCGATAGTTATCTCACTTTGCCATAGTCAAAACACATTTTCAACACACATTACATTTTTCTTTTCCGGCCTTCAAAATAAGAGTGGCACACATCCTGTCTATTAGTGATAACAAAATAACAGTGTTATAAAAATAGCTTGTTTTAATAAAGCTATACAATGGAATCTGCAATTTTCTGTAAAAACTCTTGACATTTGAATTATAACGCTAGATACCTTTTGAGATTTTGAAGTTTATTGCTTTTGATAGGATTGACTTGCCTTATTATGTCATATAATGAATTTAAAAAATAGTCTCAAAAATGTTGTCATTAATATCATTCATTCATTCATTCATTTTCTATGCCGCTTATCCTCATTAGGGTCGCGGGGATGCTGGAGCCTATCCCAGCAGACTTTGGGCGAGAGGCGGGGTACACCCTGGACTGGTCGCCAGTCAATCGCAGGGCACATATAGACAAACAACCAGTCACACTCACATTCATACCGATGGACAATTTAGAGTC
>QODF01000426.1:305463-341237 GCA_024372805.1 Oostethus manadensis | reverse complement strand
TTCAGATCCCTACATGATTTCTAAGTGGGAGAACTTGCAAAATAGCAGGGTGTTCAAATACTTATTTTCCTCACTGTAGATGGCCCCTCAGCCAATGTGGCCTGTGAGTCAAAACGTTTGCCCACCCCTGACCCAGTAGCTTGTTGCTCCTCCTCACTGTCCACCTTTTGTCTTTGTCCCCCAGTACAAAGTCCGGAGCCTGCAGGACCTGGTGAGTCTGAAAGATTCGGACAGACGTAGCATGCTGCGCTTCCTGGGGGAGGAGAAGTACGATGAGGTCATGGCCGTGCTGGGCAGCTTCCCTCACATCACCATGGACACCAAACTACAAGGTTGGTCTTTCAAAAACATATACCTGTTGTCGGGTGATTGACGCCATTTGTGTGTGCAGTCCTCGATGATGAAGACAGCAATAACATCACAGCGGGCTCCATCGTCACGGTAACAGTCACCTTGTCCAGAAAAAGAATGGCGGTAAGCAGCTCTAATACTAAAAGTGTCTTCCTTTTGAGATTAAGTTCTATACATAATCACTAGAGGGTGCTGTTGCCGCACAGTAAGACACTGCTAGTAAGAAATTCAAGGGCATTTTGTAAAGCAATATGCCAAGGGGTTATAGACACTCACAATTAGTAACTCACAATTTTTAAGTACATGTAATTTATTCCTGAACTATATTTTTTTTTACAATAAATGAATAAGAAAGTGTACAGCATGTAGTTTTACTTTTAAATTCATCTTCGGTGCCAGCACTTGCCACCTGGGATCAGAGACCGGGATCAACCGATTTCACAAGGAATTCTTGTGGGATGGAGGACACAACTTTTGTATAAATTTCCAACAATATAGTTGATTTGAAAAGAAAACAAGAGCATAGATTAAATTTCTAAACATCATTGCACATACATCAAAAAAACAGAAAACATATTAAAATTATAGGAATAAATTAAAGTGTTTTAAAATATTGGATTACTTTTCAATCACCCTGTACACATATATTAACACTGGCTTTACTTTGTGCGTGTGTGTGTGTGTGTGTCTAGGAGGTATTTGAAAAAGAACAGGAGTCGACACCATGCCCAGGAGAAGACGCCGCGCCTGCAGAAGAAGCAGTAAGCACAAAGTTGCGTGTCAAAGCATGTTTTGGGTGCTAAAGTAAAGGAATGTTTTCCTGAAGCAGGGTGACCCGAATAAAGCCAAAACAAAAGTATGGCAGAACAAGAGTAAAGGCACCAAAAAGATGGCAAAGTCCAAGAAGAAAAAGCTAACTAAGAAGAAAGCCCCGCCGGTGCCGATAAAAAGCAAGCAGGCCAACGGCAGCGTGGCAGGAAATGTAAGTGTCCAATCACCGAGGAGGGTCGCCCTCATGAATGCATCACTTCATCGGCTCCTCACCACCATAGGACGTGCTGTCCACAGCCAAGGAGGACGATGAGGAGGTCTCAGACAAAGGCAGCGAGTCGGACGACGGGGAGACCAACAAAGACTCCCCCAGCGAGAGGGATGATGACAGTGATAAGCAGAGCGACACCGAAGCAGACGAGATGGCCGGCGACGACGAGGAGGTCGTGAGAGACTATTTAGCCGTTAGCTTTATTGTCTGCATCCTAATAGTTCCTCTTCCTGACACAGGAGTGGGAGGCGCTGCAGCAAAGCATCCAGAGGCGAGAACGCGCCTTGCTGGAGACAAAGTCCAAGGTGACGCACCCCGCCTACAGTCTCTACTTCCCCGAGGAGAAGCAGGAGTGGTGGTGGCTCTACATTGCAGACCGGCGGGACCAGACCTTGGTGTCCATGCCCTACCACGTCTGCACGCTCAAGGACACAGAGGAGGTACATCCAGAGTAGAGAGTGCATAATAATTACCAGGCTGATACGAGGGAGTTATGAAATTATACTGCTAAATCCGATAACATTACAAGTAAGTAAACCGATAATAAAAATAAAAAAACGCTCCAAGAAAGCGCTCCAGCGAGGCAAGATTACCTGTACTGTGCAGGTGATCAAATCAAGCCTGATCTGGCTCTTTTGATGACCACAGATGGCTTTCAGGCGTTTCTTAATAACATAGCATTTCATTCATTTTAATTTTGTTCTCTCTTAAAATATATGTAACATATATTGCTCTCAAGAGGGGTGTTCAAAGTGCGGTCCGAGTGATTTATTGGCCGGTGGCACATTCTGAAAATACAATTTGATAAAAAATTTTTAAGGAAACAGCAAAAATAGAAAAAAAGTAAAGTAAAAATATGTAGAGAAAAAAAGTGTAATCTAACCAAAAAAGCTAGTTGCGGAAAAGGTTATATATTAGGAGAATAAAGTCAAAATATTAGAGGAATAAAGTTTATAATTACGAGAAAAGTTAAACTTGGAAAATAAAAAAAACAGCAGAAATTGGAAAAAAATAGAAAATCAAAATATTGAGAGAAAAATGGCACAATTGTACAAGAATAAACTTGGAGTGTTTTATACATGTAATTTTAGTAGTTTTTTTTTAATGCCATGATATTATGAGAAACAAAACAATATAAAGTTGCAATTTTTGTAATATTATGTGTGTGTGTGTGGGGGGGATTTAATATGCAATAAAGTTAAAATATTGTGGGAAGTCATGTTTTTTAATCTCTAAAGGTTCCCGACCCTTGAATTGAATGATATCGCGCATCTATAAACCAAACATAAAAATGTTAATCCTAAACTCTGTTGCTTGGCGACTATTTACATAATGTCTAGCTGAGATGGGAGAATCAAGTCACATGACTTGACTCGAGTCGCAATTTTTAGGACATGTGACTTGCTTGACAAATGTTCCAAAAAGACTTGACTTTGATTTGATGTTCTTGACTTTAGACTCAAATATCCAAAATATACCTGTATGACTGTATTTTAACAAGTTGGCTTTCGGCTGCTTTATTTTACACATGCGTTCACTTTGGCGCAATCTGGCAGAACACAACTTGGATAAGCCGGAAGGACATTTAGTGATTGTTTGTGTCAGGTTCAAGCGACCGAAAACATTCATAAGAAGAAAGAAGACAACAGCAATTGCTTTTTACTCGCCAGGAGAACGGACAGAGATGTACTCAGTTACATCTTCCAGCCGCTCTGAAAACACTCTGCAGTCTCCTCTCTCTTTATTTTCTTTGGGTGTTCCTTAGTTACATAAAACACGTTGCAGCCCTAAAAGGAGTTTCTTTCAAGCTGCAATGTGTCAACATAATAATCTATAGGCTGTGAAGGCTAATGTGATTGTCTTAAGTGATAATCATTACAACAAAATGTTTCAAGCGATATCGGAAGGCCAAGCTGCCGTGGCCTTCTCTTCTACAGCTACATGATTTTATTGCCGAACACACACACATGTGAAGATTATGAAAGCAGAAGTTATAAGACCTTTCTTAACAATAGAGAACTAATGTGCATAGGAGCAAATAAATATAACATGTATATAGATAGATAACATTTTCCTCCTGTTTATCATAATGTTACTCACAAGTTCTATCTACACAAACTTCTTCTTTTCAGATTTTCACTTTATGCTTCATTGGTGTGAACTCAATCATTTACATTCAGAGAGAACATGTCCCATTCATCGCCAAACAGGTCCGGCAAGTCCAGATCTTCTTCCATGGCGATTGCTGTGTCATACTCTCTGTCTAGGCCTGTAGGGTCTAGGAGGAGATACACCTGTGCCATCTGAGTTTCAATGGGTCTTAATGCCGCATTGATTAATTTATTAAAACCCCTCTGTAAACAAGGAACAATCAAACATGCACACAATGTCAAAACTGATGTAAACACTGCAATGGAGCGAGTGCGCAAGCCCTGAATGGCTTGTGTCAGGCTGCCATCTACAGCCGTGTTGTTGGGGATGAAGGTGTAACACTGATCTCCGAAGTGAGCACACACCCCATTCTCTTTTGCCAACAACATGTCCAGGGCCAACCTGTTTAGGTAGGCCATAAGGAAGGTGGCCTTGAGCTGGTCTCGCACCGCCTCGAAGCCAAATTGTGTCCAATTGCCCAGCTTTTGTACATTGTAGTGGATGTAGTTTATTCTGTCCACATTTTTGTTTGAAGTGATCCATGGCAAAATAGATTCAAAACCTGCTGCAATTTGGTTAACCATCATCTGGCACACCCCTTGGTACTCCGATGGCATCGATGTATGTTGGATCGTCGTTTCCCAGCCAGGCATTGTTTTGTGTTTCTCGTTTTGTCCTCGTAGAAAATGGCCAAAGATTCACTTCAGCCAAAGATACTATCTCCGCTACTGTCAAGGGAAAAACAGATAAATATAATATCTAAGTAATCAATGCACATCTTTCAGAAGCATTATTTTTTTTGGTAAGGAATCAAAAAGACGTTCATCATCACACCACCACCAAATGTCGCTACGAGATACTGGTTTAAATATGGTAGTTAAATCAATAGTGGTAGTACAATTGTCGTCTGTTAAGTTCCCTAAAGCCATTCCAGTACCAGCCAATCTTACACAAGTGAAATTAGCGACAGCAACCTTTTTAGAAAAGATGGGTTTTTGCTAATGTTACTGTCAAGATGTTGTTGTTCAAACGCCAGTACAGTAATTTCATTATCAGCGGCAGCTTTAGCTATATACACACGATCAGCGCACACACACACAGGCTTTTGGAATATTGCATTTGGACTACAGAATTTTCATTACATACAACAGAATAACAAACAATTTTGTGCACTTCAGTCATACAAATTAACTCCTTAACCTGGAACCCTTTTTATTTTGCAGAACGCCTGTTCTGCCTCTTCTGTCTACTTAATTGGTGATGTCATTTTTAGGTCATCCTCATACTTTCATTTTGACAAGGGTGCCGTTTTTACCGCATAATTAGAAACCCAAACTCGGCAATGATTAGTCAGTCCCAAAAATGACATCTGTTTTTTTTGTTTGTTTTTTTGCTTGATTTTGGTGCCTGCACCCGTACTTCTTTATCACTTACTTCTGCCCTTCGCCTAAGACATTGACCTGTCTCGTTATCTTCCTCTCTGTGAAACAGAACTTTTTTCCCTTCTGTTTCTGGATCTTGCCCATTACTTTTATCTCTACTTATTAGTTCCGTCTGTCTACTTTTTGTTCTTTTTTTTTGCTTTTTTAATACTTTCTTGTTTTATGCGATCCTGTAGGTCTATGATTTTTTTATGAATTTAGTTGACCGTCAAAACAGTATTTAGTGACCCAGACATCTAAAAAACGCAACATGTCTGGATTTTGTTGTTCTACAAATCTCCAATCCTTATTTGGTAAGGTGTCCTTACCGTTTATTTTGTTGCCTGATTTCCCCATTTTGATATCGTTTTGGACCCAGTCAGTGTTTTTATTCCTAGGAAATACTAATAACTGGGTTTATAGTGCCAGTGAGGTGGTGACAAAGAACTTGGTGTGACAATCCTCGCTTCTACCCTGCAACCAGGTTGAAGGGTGGAGAATTCTTGCCTCTGCTTCCACACCAAGACACCACTTGCAGTCTCACTGCTTTGGTATGAGGGAAGTTTCTAGTGAAACTTATCCTCCAATCTCACACACAATCACACCCCCTTTAACATTTAACGGACATTACACATAGAGACAAACAGCCCGAAATTTAAATGCGCATAGGACTCCGCCGTCCCTTTACGGAATTTAAATGTGCATAGGACTCCGCCGTCCCTTTCTACAGTAAATGTATTTATTTATTTTTTATTTTTTTATTACGGAATTTAAATGTCCATAAGACTCCGCCGTCCCTTTTACTTGTCATTGACTAGTATCCACCAGGTTTTAACAGTACATTAACCCACGTACTCGTGACCCAGTCACACTTTCCCTTTCCCCTAAGGAAATTCAACTCACCCTAGTTGTCCTTATCCTTCGGTATCTCTTCAAACGTCAAACCCAGGCCAGTGGGGTGAAAAACAGTCCCCGAAAGGATTGTTTGCCATGGCCACGGTCTTACTAGTTGTCGCCCCCCCCCCAGCTGGAATCCTCGGGTATCTTGAGATCCGGCTCGAAGGACCAATTATATGTCAGGTTCAAGCAACCTAAAACATTCATAACAAGAAAGAAGACGACAGCAATTGCTTTTTACTCTGGAAGAGAACGGACAGAGATGTACTCAGTTACATCTTCCAGCCACTCTGAAGACACTCTGCCGTCTCCTCTCTTTTTATTTTCTTTGGGTGTTCCCTAGTTACATAAAGACTAGTTACTTGAACTTGCTTACTTGTGACTTACTCGCACCTTTGTCTAATGAGGCCTGCGTGCTGCCCACACCCCCCTACTGTGAGGGAATGTCACAGCGTAGAGTCGACCCGCCAGTTAGCATGTTCATCATGTGAGCGGCTGCTAGCGTGTTTGATGGGCTTTCAGCAAAAAAGCAAGAAATGGTGGCACTGATATTGATTTGTTCTCATAACACAATTGAGACATCAACACAGCAATGGTCCCCTGCTGTGATATACACTGCTTCATTGTTCACTTCTGTGTGTGTGTTTATTTGTAGGTGGAGCTCAAGTTTCCGGCACCTTCCAAAACGGGCAACTACCAATACACTGTCATCCTGCGCTCCGATTCATACATGGGCCTGGACCAGATCAAATCTCTCAAGGTTACATAACCACTACACTACACTACACAACAGGGTGGGCCAAAAGCAGTGTTACAGTTAACACTTAAGACATTTTAATTTATTAGACATTTATTTGCATACATTATATTTACATATTAGACATTTTACATTGAATATTTAATCTCCCAAGTACTCAAATGTAAATAAATGTCTTATACAAGTGTCTAACTGTAACTCTACTTTGCGCCCAATTTTGTGTACTATACGATGCGTGTGTAACATAGTGAATTTATGAATGAGTGTGACAGGGTGAGTGTTAGGGAACAAATGAGTGAATGGATGAGTGAGTGTTCTAGAGTGTATGGGCCAGTGAATCAATGACTGTAAGAGAGTAAGTGAATGGCAGTACAACAATCCCTCGTTTATTGCGTTGAATTGGTTGCAGACTCGACCGTGATAAGTAGGATTTTATTTATATGTGTGTGTGCGTGTGTGTGTGCGTGTGCGTGCGCGCGCGCGTGCGTGTGTGTGTATATGTATGTATATGTATATATATGTACATACGTATATATACATCTATACATATAGATCTAGATAGATATCGATATGTAAATATACATATGTATGTATATATGTATGTATATATATGTATATATATATCTTGCTCACTCTCGATTAGACAAGATTACAAGATTTCAACTTTACTTTCAACTTTATTGTTTGGAGGCTTGGGCCTCCAGTGGGTAACAAATTGGCCCCGTGCATGCGTGGGTTTTGTAACGTGCGCGTGTGTGTGTGTGCGTGCGTGTAGTTGGAGGTGCACGAGGCCAAGGCCATGTTGGACAACCATCCCCAGTGGGACATCCCTGACACAGAGGAGGAGGACGAGGAGCAGGAGGACAGCGACGGCATCGAGGAGAGCGAAGACGACGATGACGACGACGACAATGACTGAACACACATTAACGGTGACACGCTCTGTCACACAGCACCGCACACCTGCTGAGACCCCCCTAAGACCACCTCCTACACTCGCACACACACACAGCAACAAAGACTCAGCTGGGACTTTTTTTTTTTTTTAAACACTCGTCTCCATCTTTGCCCTCCCAACACGCTATCTCACCTCTTTTCTACTCAGACACTTACAGGTGTGCGTGAGAGTGGGTGAGAGAGAGTGTAATCTTGTAAGAATTTGTACAGGTGTGACAGTCAGTGTGGACCGGAGGAGACATCACGTCAGCTTCCCCAGTATATACAACAACACCACAACTAGATGTGTTCCTGTCGCCTCAAGTTGTCACAATCACTCGACAACAACCAACGAATACGCTTCAAACTGCACAGCCCGCTACACACCAATGTAATAACAGACGTGAACGCGATCATCTCCTATTGTCTTGTAGCACATTCCATATGTGTGGTCACGGTCCAGAGAAGCCTTACCAATACGAGCCAATGGCGTGAAAAGTCCACTTGGGTGCCATGCATCCACCATCCTCCTTCCTGGCAGTATTGCTTCTTTTTATGCGGACGTCTGGACCTCTAGCGCCACCCTGTGGGTGAAAGTCACTGGTTACGCAGTGTGCAGATGAACATTAAAAGGTTGGAACCTTTTTTTTTCCCCTCCCCCTCTTTATTACACTTTTACAACCTCCGGTCACAAGTTCGTGTTAACGGTCTTTCTAACAAATATAAGAACCCAGTGTTAATTTGACATCTTTTACAATCATGACTTGTTTGGGATTTTTGTTTGCGCTGTATGCTACCAGGTAGTGTGTGTGCCGTAGTAAGGCTGGACAATAGAATGTAGCATCAGTGATTTTTGACGCTGCAGTGCGTTCCAAAATGACAACAAAGACGGGCGCTCTCTGTCTGTCCGTCTCTCTCCATCGCTACAGTGACAGACTAAAAGTACTAGACTATCTTCTATCTGCCACTCTTGTTTACAAAGAAACTCTCATTGTAAATGGAAAAAATATATTATTTGTATTTAAAATCATTTCAAATAAAAACTTTTAAAAGGAGGGCCAGCTGGTGTCTTGTCATGTATAATAATTCAAATGTCATAAATAATGTGAACTAAAATATCTAAGTATGAACTGCAAAAATGGAAATACCACAATACTAGAGCTCAAAACAAAAATGTCTCAAAAAATATTTTGTAATATTTGTAAATTATATATTAAAATGGAATAAAATGTAAAAAATAAATATTCCTGACAATTTTTTTTTGAATAAAATAGTTTTAAATATTAAAATATTTTTTAAATTATTTTTGTCAATTTGCTCCTTTACTTCACTCCCTTGCGTTATGGAGGATAATAACATGATTGCTGTCCCATGGTTTCTTCTTCCACTCTTGTTTAAAAAAGAACGCTAATTGTAAATGGAAACAAATATTTTTTAGATATAAAAAATATTTTAAAAATAATTTGTGACATTACACATTCCAACACACACACACTTGCTGAGCTGTTTATTCCCAGCCTGTCACATCAGTAGCTCGTTTGGTTGTTGTCATGGCGATGCCCTGCCTGAGAGGTGAATCTATTCACACACGTTTTCGGAATCAAACGCACGCGCACTATTTATGCATTGCATGTATTGAATGATGAGTACAGAGAGTTTGATATGTGACGTGTTGTTGACTTAAATGGGGGGGGTGAAAGCTGAAAAGTGAAAGCTCTCTCCTCTGAAGCTAGTCATGAAGTTCGCTCATGAGCAACAAATCAACATGTCTGTTTGCAAACGTCACCTCCCACCTTTACACACACACTAATTTGCTTTCAGTGAAAGATGATCATCTGTAATGGGACAGGACTAATTGAGGGGGGGCACCAGGGTGTGTGTAATTACTTGGTTAGATTTATGATGCTGCCCCCTCACGCACACCATGGAATTGTATAGTCAAGATTATATGCCAGTAAATGAGGGACATCAAAATGCCACTGCTCCTACTGTATATACAGTGAGAAAATAAACATATCAAAATGAATATACAGTAATTTGTAGAACGTTGACAAAATATAGTCCAACAAAATGAATCACCTTTGTCCACATTTGCACCAAAATGTGATGAGTCCTTGCATGACTTACTTAGTCCATCCATCCATCTTCCTCCACTTATCCGGGTCCGGGTCGCGGGGGCAGCAGCTTCAGTAGGGAAATCCAGACTTGCCGGTCCCCAGCGACCTCTTCCAGCTTCATCGGGAGGACACCAAGGCGTTCCCAGGCCAGCTGTGAGACATAGTCCCTCCAGCGTGTCCTAGGTCTTCCCGGGGGCCTTCTCCCGACTGGGCATGCCCGAAACACCTCACCAGGGAGGTGCTCGGGAGGCATCCGGACTTGATGGCCGAGCCACCTCAACTGGCTCCTTTCGATGTGAAGGAGCAGCGGCTCTACTCTGAGCTCCTCCCGGATGGCCGAGCTCCTCACCCTATCTCTTAGGGTGAGTCCCGCCACCCTACGAAGGAAACTCATTTCCGCCGCTTGTATCCGCGATCTCATTCTTTCGGTCATGATCCATAACTCATGACCATAGGTGAGGGTGGGAACGTAGATCGATCGGTAAACAGAGAGCTTTGCCTTCCGGCTCAGCGGGGGTGGGGGTTCCACTCTGGTGTTGCCGGCAATGAGAGGCGACAGGCAGGGGTGGCAATTCTTGTTGCACCCCGGCCCCAAGCCTGCACGTTGGAGTTTAACCCAGTAAACAAGAGGGTAGTTTCCCTACGCCTTCGGGTGGGGGGGATGGGTCCTGACTGTTTGCGCTTATGCGCCAAACAGTAGTTCAGAATACCCAGCCTTTTTGGAGTCCATAGAGGAAGTACTAGAGAGTGCTTCCTCGGGGGATTGCCTTGTTCTCACGGGGGACTTCAACGCTCATGTTGGCTGCAACAGTGAGACCTGGACAGGTGTGATTGGGAGGAATGGCCCCCTTGATCTTAACCCGAGCTGTGTTTTGTTATTCGACTTCTGTGCTCGTCACGGATTGTCTATAACAAACACCATGTTCAAGCAGAAGGGTGTTCACATGTGCACTTGGCACCAGGACACTCTGGGCCGCAGTTTGATGATTGACTTTGTGGTTGTGTCGTCGGACTTGCGGCCACATGTTTTGGACACTCGGGCGGAGAGAAAGGCGGAGCTGTCAACCGATCACCACCCGGTGGGGGACGATGCCGATCAGACCTGGCAGACCCAAATGCATTGTGAGGGTCTGCTGGGAACGTCTGGCAGAGTCCCCTGTCAGAACGAGTTTCAACTCCCACCTCCGGGAGAGCTTTGACCATGTTCCGAGGGAGGCAGCGGACATTAAGTCCGAGTGGGCGATGTTTAGTGCTTCCATTGTCGATGCAGCTGATCAGACCTACGGCCGCAAGGTGGTCGGTGCCTGTCGTGGTGGTAATCCCAGAACCCGTTGGTGGACACCAGCGGTGAGGATGCCGTCAAGAAAGAGTCATATCAGGCCGTTTTGGCCCATGGGACTCTGGAGGCAGCTGAAAGGTATCGGCAGGCTAAGCGGTCTGCGGCTCTGGCAGTCACTGAGGCAAAAATTCGGACATGGGAGGAGTTAGGAGAGTTCATGAAAAATGACTTCCGGATGGCTTCAAAGAGATTCTGGACCACCATCTGCCGTTTCAGGAGGGGTAAGCAGTGCACAGTCAACATCGTGTATGGTGGGGACGGTGTGCTGCTGACCTCGGCTCGAGATGTTGTGGACCGGTGGAGGGAATACTTTGAAGACCTCCTCAGTCCCACCGACACGTATTCCAAAAAGAATTTAGTGGCTGGGGACTCTGAAGCTGAGGTTACCAAGGTGGTCAAAAAGCTCCTTGGTGGCAAGGCCCCAGTTGACACGACTCTGCAGCATCGCGTGGACATCAGAGTTGGTGCCTCTGGACTGGCAGACCGGGGTGGTGGTCCTGCTTTTCAAGAAGGGGGACCGGAGGGTGTGTTCTAACTATCGTGGGATCACACTCCTCAGCCTTTCCGGGAAGGTCTATTCAGGGGTTCTGGAAAGGAGGATCCCTTGGATAGTCGAATCTCGTATTCAGGAGGAGCAGTGTGGTTTTCGTCCTGGTCGTGGAACTGTGGACCAACTCTATACGCTCGGCAGGGTCTTTGAGGGTGCATGGGAGTTTCCCCAACCAGTCTACATGTGTTTTGTGGACTTGGAAAAGGCATTCCTTCTCTACTCGTGGAATACTGTGGGGAGTGTTCCGGGATAATGGGTTATCGGACCACCTAATTCAGGCGGTTTGTTCCCTGTATGACCGGCGTCAGAGTTTGGTTCGCATTGCCGGCAATAAGTCGGACCCGTTTCCACTGAGGGTTGGACTCTGCCAGGGCTGCCCTTTGTCAGCGGTTCTCTTCACTACTTTCATGGACAGAATTTCTATGCGCAGCCAGGGCGTTGAGGAGTTTCAGTTTGGTGGCCAAAGGACTCGGTCTTGGCTTTTTGCAGATGATGTGGTCCTGATGGCTTCATGGAGCAGTGACCTTCAACTCTCACTGGATCGGTTCGCAATTGAGTGTGAAATGGCTGGGATGAAAATCAGCACCTCCAAATCTGAGTCCATGGTTCTCGCCCGTAAAAGGGTGGTGTTCTATCTCCGGGTCAGGGATGAGGGTCTGCCTCAAGGGATGGAGTCTAAGTACCTCTGGGTCTTGTTCACCAGTGAAGGATGGAACGTGAGATGGACAGGCGGATTGGTGCGGGATCTGCAGTGATGCAGACTCTGCACCGGTCTGTCGTGGTGAAAAGAGAGCTGAGCCAAAAGGCAAAGGTCTAACTTTACCGGTTGATCTTCGTTCCTACCTTCACCTATGGTCATGAGCTTTGGGTAGTGACCAAAAGGACAAGATCGCGGGTACAAGCGGCCAAAATGAGTTTTGTCCGCAGGGTGGCTGGGCTCTCGCTTAGAGATAGGGTGAGAAGCACTGACATCCGGGAGAGACTCAAAGTAGAACCGCTGCTCCTCCGCATTGAGAGGAGCCAGATGAGGTGGCTCGGGCATCTGGATAGGATGCCTCCCGAACGCCTTCCTGGGGTAGGTGATCAGGGCATGTCCAACTGGTAGAAAGCCTCGGGGAAGACCCAGGACACTCTGGAGAGACTATGTCTCCCGGCTGGCCTGGGATTGCCTCGGCATCCGCCGGGAAGAGTTGGACGAAGTGGTTGGGGAGAGGGAAGTCTGGGCTTCCCTTCTTAGGCTGCTGCCCCCGCGACCCGACCTTGGATAAGCGTAAGAAACAGGATGGATGGATAAATAAGTTTATAAGTCTAGTCCTTAGTGTTTTTGTTTTTTATTGCACCCCTCAGTTCCGTCCGTCTGTTCCCTGCTTGGGGGGGGGGGGGCATGTGCTGAAAGCAACCCTGTTCCTGCTTGTTTGGAGGAAAGGAGACACACGTGCACATGGCCATGTATTGATTATCCACTTCATTTTCACTTATTGTGTGACTGATCAATGAATTTATGGTTTTTCTTGTCGCGTTGTAATCTTGCCAGATTATGGGACACCTCTAATTATTACTATTAGATTTGTATGATATTGGATCTGTGTACCTGATGTTTTGTCCAGGGATTATAGACATTTTATGGGGGCCAGGACGGGCTGAGCTGCATCAACTGTAATTGCATTACACACACACGTCTGTGGCGGGATGGTTGAGGCCTGTTGCCATGCCGACCCAAAGGTGACACAGATGAGCGGGAGGAAAGAGAGAGGGGAAAAAGGGAAGGAAGGAGGTGCGTCCTGCCAGCCTGTCTTGACCTTTTTTAGGAGTGGGGCAAGATTTTAAAAAAGCATAGAGCTGTTGCTGCTGCTGCAGGCCGAGAAGCGCACGGTCACCAACGGGCGGCCTGGCGAACGGTAGGCAGAGCTTCTACTGATAAGTGTTTATTATGGATGCCAGGAAATAAGTCAGTAGTATTTTAAAGTTATATTTGAGGGTAGTGTTTTAACAATATTTATTGCAATGTTTGCAGCGGAGGGAAGGACGTTGTGAAGTGCCAAACATTATGCAGTTTTGTGGGGGGTGTGGGGGTTGCATGCAGTGTTAGTGTGTCTTTTATACCTCAGGTCAGATGAGTGGCCCGTCAGAAGCTCCGGAGATGCAGACTCAAGGTTTCACTGGCGCCCAGTTCCCGGCGGCGGAGGGCAAAGGGGGGAACTGGAAGAAAGAGGGGGTGGCCCCCGACCCGGAAAATTGGCTATCCTGACTTCTGCATGACATCTGTGTCGGCCCTCAAGATGCCCAAGAAGAGAGGATGAAAGCCGGACGCATTTAAGGTGTATCAGTCAGGGAGAGCGAAAGAAATGAGGTGGGAAACATAAACAACTGTGGCTGTAGGCACCCCCCTCAATGTTATTTTTTATTAATTAACGTGTGTGTTGTGCAATACACTTGTTCGTAAATGGCCATGTGATCAACGCTTTCTTATGGGACTCCAAATCATTATTGAAGTTTAAAAATAAGTTAAAATTGGGAAATTAATGTTATAAATATATTGCGTGAACCATGCTAATAGATGTTTGTGTGTGTAGCTGAAGCCTGGGATGGTGATGTCCCTTCTAGATAGCTCACCTCCCAACGGTACAGCAGAACCAGAGCTGGACTGCCTACCCAAGACGCCACCATCATGCCCCACGCCACAGGTCCTTACAGGTAACTACACACTTTTTGTTGTTGTTGCTACAGCTGTTGAATGTTTCCAAATTGACAAATTAACTCTTCATGATTAATCACCATTTGCAAATGTGTGGGAAATGTGCCCCTTTTACTGTATTTTATGGCCAAAAAGATGACAGACAGCACAGGATCATTTATATTTGTATGTACTGAAAGCTCCAAATGAACTGAGAATTTATATTATGCTAAAAGATAGCACACATGTCTGAAATTTTTTTTTTACTCTTTAAAGGGGACCTATGCTTTTCCATTTTTCTATAAATGTTGTTACGTTGTCTTCTCGTGCTAAACGTTGCCGACGCGTCAGAGAATGAGCTTTGCGCATTTGGAATTTAGCAGTTTGGGGTGGCTCTGCACGCTGCCACACTTTTTTTAACCGAGTTCCACTGTCGTCACGCAACTCGGACTTCTTTATATTTTGTGTTAGTGGGACTAAGGGAGTGTGTAAGGGTCAAAAGCGGTTGTGTGTGTAGCATTGTAGAGTGTGCATACAGGGAGTGGAGGGATTGTTACATGCATGCATGCAAATTACAAGCTCACCCATCCTCTGGAGCTGCTAATAGCTGTTAAATGCGGACATTTAAAAAATATAAATTGGCGTTTATTTTTAACTCCTATACCGCCTGTACTCCTGTGCCGCCAGTACACACTTTCTCCTCTGTTGTCACATTCTTCAATAAAACAAAAAGTCGAAGAAAAGGCAAAATCCTGCTCACTGCTGAGAACTAAAAACAAAAACAAAAAAAACGGCAAAAATAGAAAAATCGCTAGTATCATTCATTCATTTTCTATGCAGCTTTATCCTCATAATTTTACACAAAGTCAAAATATGAAGTTGTAACTTAACAAGAAACTGCCGTATTTTTAAGAGACTAACATTGTAATCCGCCCGGAGTTCCTTAGACCCTGGATGCTGTGGCCGTGTCTTGGTTGACACCACTCTGCAGCATCGCATGGACGACGGGGGTGGTGCCCCTGGATTGGCAGACCATGGTGGTGGTCCCGCTTTTCAAGAAGGGGGACCGGAGTGTGTGTTCCAACTATCGTGGGATCACACTCCTCAGCTTTCCTGGTAAGGTCTATTCAGGGGTCCTGGAGAGGAGGATCCCCCGGATAGTCGAATATCAGATACAGGAGGAGCAGTGTGGTTTTCATCCTGGTCGTGGAACTGTGGACCAGCTCTATACTCTCTGCAGGGTCCTTGAGGGTGCATGGGGGTGTGCCCAACCAGTCTACATGTGTTTTGTGGACTTGGAGAAGGCACTCGACCGTGTTCCTTTGGGAGTACTGTAGGGAGTACTCCCGGAATAAGGGGTATCAGCCCACCTAATCCAGGCGGTTCATTCCCTGTATGACCGGTGTCAGAGTTTGGTTCGCATTGCCAGCAATAAATCAGACCCGTTTCCAGTGAGGGTTAGACTCCACCATGGCTGCCTTTTTTTTTTACCAATTCTGTTCGTTACTTTTATGGACAGAATTTCTAGGTGCAGCCAGGGCGTTAAGGGGTTCCGGTTTGGTGATGATGTGGTCCTGTTGGCTTCATCAAGCCGTGACCTTCAACTCTCACTGAATCGGTTCGCGGCTGGGATGAGAATCAGCACCTCTAGGTCCGAGTCCATGGTTCTCGCCCGGAAAAGGGTGGTGTGCCATCTCCAGGTTGGAGATGAGATCCTGCCCCACGTACTTAAGGACTTTGGGGTTTTGTTCACGGGATAGAACGCGAGATCGATAGGTGGATTGATGCGGTATCTGCATCTCTGTGTGGAGTTTGCATGTTCTTCCCGTGCGTGAGTGGGTTTTCTCCGGGTACTCCGGTGTTCTCCCACATTCTAGAAAGGTTAGGTTAATTGGCGACTCTAAATTGTCCATTAGAGTGTGAATGTGAGTGTTAATGGTTGTATGTCTGCCCTGCGATTGACTGGCGACCAGTCCAGGGTGTACCCCGCCCAAAGTCAGCTGGGATAGTCTCCAGCATACCCGCGACCCTAATGAGGATAAGCGGTATAGAAAATGGATGGATGGAAACTCCTGCTCCTTACAGACGAGCCTAGTGCTTGTCTCACCGAACATTGACACCTAGAGGCCAACGTAGAATACTACATTCACAATTTCAATGCTTCTTCTGCCTTGTACTTTATTTTAGCTCAGTTAGTTTGCTTGTTCAGTCACTGAAGCAAATGCTTCATGTTGGTCAACAATTAGTGCAATATGCATTTTTATTACTAATAATAGGCCGTGTTCAACCACGAAAAGTGTCATTTGTGAATAATTCATGTGAGAAAAATGCGATATTGCGAGGGATTACTGTGTTGTGTTTTGAACGCGGAAGCAGCATGTAGCAAACTTGCTGTCATGACAGTACTGTGAGACTTAACTTTTCATTATATTTCTATTCATCTCATGGTTATTGTCAACTTCCCAAATGTTGACACGGTATTTAACATTTAATGTTTAGTATGTGGACTTATTTTCAGTCAGTGCTTGTAAAGTCAGCAATGAACCGTCTATATGTTATTTTATGGGGGTTTTTTCCTACATTGAAACTTGTTATTGTTTTGATTACATGCCATCCCTTGAGTAATAGCATGACTGCATTAAACCTTATCATATTTGTCATTTATGAATTCAAAGCTGAATGTCAGAGATATGCATACGTATATGTACAGACAAGTGGTATAGAAAATGGGTGGAACATTTTGTAACATATTTAACCAGAATACAAGAAGCAACACTGCAAAAAGAATGTGATAGTTTAGTACAACATAAGCAAAAACAGGATTTTAGTTTAGAAAACAGTAAAACTATTTTCAACTCACAAAACATCACATCTCATGTTCAACTCTACAAAGTAGAAGCATCCATCCGTCTTCTATGCCACTTATCCTTATTTGGTTTGCGGGGATATGCTCGAGCCTATCCCAGCTGCACCGCACATATAGACAAACGAACATTCACGCTCACATTCGTTCATATGGGCAATTCAGAGTCGCCGATGAACCTAACATGCATGTTTTTGGAGTGTGGGGGGAAACCGGAGTACCAGAAGAAACCCACGCAATCACGGGGGAGAGCATGCAAACTCAAGCAATTTCAGATCTCTTGATTGTGCGGCCAAGTTGAAGCATATGAAATATATCTTTTTTTAGAACATTTCAACTACTGTCTGGTCGCGGGCCGCAAAATGACCCCGTGGGGCACAAATGGCCTCGAGTGTAAACACGCACTACCTTGTTCCATTACACGGTATTGTCTGCTAGAAAATAAGCAGCTCCTGATTAATGAGATCAGAATCGTGTTTTACTTCACCCAAAATGTACAAAAACGGGCTTGCGCAGCTCAGGGACATGATGTGCGGCTCGTGGTTGTACTAACATCTTACATTATAGTTGGGACACTCCAAACCACCAGCAAAAAGACGCTGAGTACTGCGGGGACCTGACAGCAGTGTCACTAGAACAGGTAAGATAATTCGTGTGTACATCTCCCTGGTATCAGTTATTCCAAAAGTACCACTTTTTAAACCGCAGCTGACTTTGTCAAAGCATGAAATAGAAACACACAAGCTCCACACCGCACACTCCTTATCTGCCCTTGCAGCATGTAAACAAGCGATAATGTTATAATAGATCAGCACTGTGTGCTACCACGGCAGAAATAAACACAAAGTTCATGTTGTGAATTTACCTACCTGCTCTGTTCCCTTTAAATTATCCCTCGCACAGATTATTGCCATTATTGGCTCAACGTCTGCTTTTAGATACATAAGATTGTGTCCAACATCTTTCAACAAAACCCGAACAACCTTATCGCTATGAAGGTATTGATATGCCTCGGAGCTTCTAAGACTGTAGCCTCGCCATCTGCCGCAATAGAGTTGAGAAAGTAGCTAACAATGCTACTTGTTTGGCGGCTTTTTCAGGCCATCCTCCCATCCCTCCATTTTAGTAGGCAACAGAATTATTACATCGCCTCGTTTAAGACATGACAGCTTGTGTTCCCACATTTTTATGCAGTTAGCGAGCCAAACAAGAGGAATTGCGCGATTGATTCAAAAGTTGTAATGTAAATAAACGCCGGTTCCAGTGTTACCGGAAGTTTCGCCCATAATTTGCGTAAAGGCTCATGGGGGCTAGGAATAGGGTGGATACCTTTTATTTTTAAGGCCGCGAGAGGACAACGTGGGCTGAAATATCGCGAGAATTTTACCTGTGACTTTAGCTTCCGGTATTTAGGCGCCGCTGAGACAGGAGGTGAACCAATCATGGCAGACTTCTCGGAGAGGTCACTGCAGGCGGCCGTCGCAGTCTCCTTTCTGGCTGGTTTCGTGGCCGGTTGGCAGGCCAACAGGATGCGGAGGAAGTACCTGGACTGGAGGAAGAAAAGACTTCAGGATAAACTNCCTACCTGCTCTGTTCCCTTTAAATTATCCCTCGCACAGATTATTGCCATTATTGGCTCAACATCTGCTTTTAGATACATAAGATTGTGTCCAACATCTTTCAACAAAACCCGAACAACCTTATCGCTATGAAGGTACTGATATACCTCGGAGCTTCTAAGATTGTTCATAGCCTCGCCATCTGCCGCAATAGAGTTGAGAAAGTAGCTAACAATGCTACCTGTTTGGCCGCTTTTTCAGGTCATCTTCCCATCCCTCCATTTTAGTAGGCAACAGAATTATTACATCGCCTCGTTTAAGACATGACAGCTTGTGTTCCCACCTTTTTATGTAGTTATCGAGCCAAACAATAAGAATTGCGCGATTGATTCAACTGTTGTAATGTAAATAAACGCCGGTTCCAGTGTTACCGGAAGTTTCGCCCATAATTCGCGTAAAGACTCATGGGGGCTAGGAATAGGGTGGATACCTTTTATTTTTAAGGCCGCGAGAGGACAAGGTGGGCTGAAATATCGCGAGAATTCTACCTGTCACTTTAGCTTCCGGTATTCAGGCGCCGCTGAGACAGGAGGTGAACCAATCATGGCAGACTTCTCGGAGAGGTCACTGCAGGCGGCCGTCGCGGTCTCCTTTCTGGCTGGTTTCGTGGCCGGTTGGCAGGCCAACAGGATGCGGAGGAAGTACCTGGACTGGAGGAAGAAAAGACTTCAGGATAAACTGACGGAGACGCAGAAAAAACTGGACTTGTCGTGAAGGTACGGACGTAAACATAGCTAGCTAGCTAGCTAGCAGTTGAATAATTCCTTGTTCTTCCGAAGCTAAACGCTACTAGAATGTGTGTAATTCACTAACCGAACACTGCCCAAGAGGCACGTGTGCAACAATGTGTGTTACTGTAGCTGTGCATTCATAACTAGCATAGATACAACGCTTAGCCTAAGTCAAAATACTAAAAATAGCTCCGAGCAAGTGATGAGAATTTCGACTCCTAAGAGATGGTGTGACTCGGCTCGATGCAAATCATGTTGTTTTAGTGTGATAATAAAATTGGATAACCGGCCAGTTAAGTTTTACATTATTTTGTTCGTGAATCCAAAAAGAACATCTAAGAAGGCATTTGGGCTGAAGTTACCATTGTAGACAATGACAAAGTGACCTCTGCCATGCTTGGGCCACCTCCTCTTTTTTTCTTTTTTCAATAATTACAACAATGTATTTTTTTTTAAAGAATAAAAACATGATATTAAAGGGAAAAATTGTTTTGGGGGGAATGAAGTTGAGTTATTACAAGACTAACACTTTATTTTTAAAAATTAAATCATGATATTACAGGAAAAAATATGACTTTTTTTAGAATAAAATTGAGATATTACTAGAATTCTGTTTTATGAATAAAGTCAGGATATTATGGGAAAAAAGTTTTACTTTTTGTTTTAGAATAAAGTTGGGGTATTACTAGATTGAAATGTCTTTTTTTAAACACAAAAGCCATGATATTACAGGGAAAAAGTTTAAGCATTTTTTTAAAGAATAAAATGACAATATTACAAAAAAGATGCTTTAACATTTATCATGCCTTTCTTTTTCTCTACGCCGCCATCCTGTCCAAAATATGTAAATAAGGAAGTAAAGATGGCCCCCAATGTATTGGACCTGCAATGGAGCGTTCAAATGCTTTGACGGTTGGCTTTGTACTGCCATGACATGTCTGAAGTCACACACACACGCACACACACCTCTTTGGTGCAACATGTCAGTGTTTATATGAAAAATGTTAGTGTTATCTCTGCCGCATGTTTTACAAACTTAGCACATTATTATTTCATATTGTTAATATTCTATGAAAAACATTCATCTCCAAAAATACAACACTTGGTAATACAGTTCTTACTTCTCTTTTGTTTTTTTGTCTTTATTAAATGTTATTAAGCCTCAATGCTTGCTGCAAAATAAAGTGTTACCCTGCACGAGTAAATACTCCTCAGTTTAAAAGACTGGATGTGTACAGTCAACAAATGTTTAGGTCTACTTCTTGGTCAAAACTAACATTACCAAAAATGGGTCAAACAAACAGGACCCGTTTACAGTTTTAGCTGGAAAAAATGACTAAACTGAAGAAAGTCATTGGTACAGCATGTTCAGTAGCACAGAAGCCATCATGTGTCATGGAGTTGACTAATCACGTGTGGCTAGAGCAGAAAAAAAGCACAAAAAGTCACAATTACTCTCAAACACAACCAAACTTGTTATTTAGCATTGGAAGGTCATGTGTCTTAACCCCCCATTATTTTGAAATAAGGTCTATTTGTTTCTTACAATTTCTGTTTTTCCTTAACTCATTCAGCAGCTGTCCCGAGGACAGACACTGAAGAAGAGCGGGAAGGACCACCTGGGTCTATCCTGGATCCTTTGCAATTTCCCAAACTGCGGGATAGAGAATCACAGACTTCAGTGCTTGTCCACCCATCTGTTTTTTTATCTTCATGGTCTTCCAACACGACAAAGTATCAACAATTTATTTACTGACAAAACCAAACCAGCTTGAACAAAAACTCCTTTCATCCTTTCGAAAGACGGCTGTGTCATTTTTCTCTACTTGCTCTTATGTTGCTTGTAGCATCGTGGACACAAAGTCACAAGCTTTCCGTGGCTTTTACCTGCAAACTATTTTTATTTTTTAAAGAATAAAGCTATAATATTACAGGAAAAAAGTCTGTATATAACAATAAAAATGCTTTTTTACTGGAAGAAAGTTTTATTTGTTTATTTTTGGAAGAAAGTATATTACAATAATAGATTTTTGAAGAGCAAAGACAGGATATTACACAAATGTTTACTTTTTTATAATAGTCAAAGTTTTACCATTTAAAAAATAATAAAATAAATTCATGATCATACAGGAAAAAAGTTGTATTTTTTGTTTTAGAATAAAGTCACGATATTATGTGAAAAATGTGTTTAAAATTCAGAATAAAGATATTACAAATGAAAGGTTTTTTTGGAATATGGTCCGGACATTTCATTTTAAAATAAAGTCCAGATATTACTGGAAAAACGTAAACTTTTTTTTAGAATAACATTGGATTGTTAGAGGAAAAAAAAACATTTTTTTGCAATTTTTTTTGTAGAATAAAGTAATGAGGGGAAAAAAAAAAAGCAAATTGAAGTTTTTTTTTTTTTTTAAATAAATTGGTATTACAGGTAAAAAATATTTTTAAGTAAAGAAATATTACAAGCATGAAAGTTAATTTTTTTTTTGAATAAAGTCAGGATATTACAAGAAAAAAATGTAATTAAAAAAAAATAATAAAGTCATGATATTCGAGGAAAAATGTATTTAATTTTTTGGAATAAAGTTAAATTACAGGAAATGTCTTTTTTTTAAAGAATAGATTTGCTGTGGCAACCCCTGATGGGATAAACAGGGATAAGCCGAAAGGAAAAGAAGAAGAAAGTCAGTATTTTACAAAATATATATTTCTTTTTGGAATAAAGTCATGATTTTACAGGGAAAAAAAGGAAAGTTAATATTTTACTCTTTTTTTTGTTTTAAATAAAGTAATTACAGGAAAAATGTTTTCCTAGAATTAAATCAGTATTCTACAAAAAACAAGTTTTAATAAAGTCATGATATTACAGGAAAAATGTTTTTACAGTTTTCAAGTTCCTTTTTTTGGAATACAGTCAAGATATTAAAAGAAAGAAAGTAAAGTCAGGCAATTACACAAAAAAAATATCAATTTATTTTTAGAATAAAGTCATGAGATTACAGGTAAAAAAGTCAGATTATTACTGGGAAAAAGTTTATTTTATGGTCATGTAATAACAGCAAGAACAGCACGATTTCATTGGAGAATAAAGTCATAAATATTACAAGGGGGGCAAAGTCAAACAAAGTGAATACAACATTTTTTTTTTTTTTAAAGAAAGTGATATTACAGAAAAGTTTTTTGAGAGTAAAGTCAGGATATTAGAATAAAGTTGTTAGACTAAAGTGAAAGTGAATAAAGTGAAATTACAAGAAAAACAAGCAATGTACAGTTTTTTTTCATTGAATTTTAAATAAAACGTTATGCAATACACTTATGATCATTTTTGTCAAGTCAAACTACAGAAATGTAGTCTGGCAAGCTAAAACGTACCAATCCTTCAGATGGGAAATAGGGCAAAACCAGTGATAAGATGTGAATTGGTTATTTTTCAAATTTATTAGAACACAGAGAGCATAATGTCATTAAGAAAAAAATGGTGGAAATTTGAGTTCTGACTGGCTTAAAATGAATGTTACTTATGTAGACTTTTCTTTTGCACTTCTTAAACAAGTTTATTTAATCTAAAATGTTTGTTAAAGTCAGACATTAGATGAACCAACAAAATATAACGGCTAAAGGACTAGTTAAAATACAAATGTTTAAAAGAAAAGTAAGTTAATACTGTAAATAGCATAAAGTGGTAAATATGATTTAAATTATCTGGTACCATGGAAAGAAACTGGTAAATGTAATGGTAGTAATTGTAACATTGTTTATATTACGTATATGGTTTCTTCTATTTGAAGGTGATCACCTGTGCTGGTACTACCAGCAGGGAGTTGAGTAGTGTTTGACTTTGAGTGATGGCGCCCTCTGCTGGCCATACCAACAATCATAAACACCAGTTTTGCATAACTCTCAGAACTTCTTTATATATTTATGTCTGTAGGTGGCGCTGGTGCTCTTTAGGATTGAATGCATACTTTTTTTTTTTTTTCCTGACCGGCACTCCAGCAGGTCGATTGCTAGTGAGAAGGCGAGAAAAAAGCTCCTGGACGTCATCAGAAGATGGAGGAGGAATCAAGCCATGCCATTTAATAGCAGCAATAAGGAGTCTATAATAGGCAAATATGAAATGTGACAAGAGTTTAAGAGCTTCAGTGCTTCATATGATAAAGTGCTGAGTCAGAAGGGAAATAAAGTGCAAGTTGCTATTTCATTAGACCTTCATTTATGGTGGTCTCTAGTCTCACTGTAAATGCTTTTTTTAAAATAAGGTAATTAGAAAATTGCATTAAGTTGGGTCCGCATTGGGGTGGATAGAAAAAAAAACACTGACACTTTTAAAAGGCTGGAATATCACAAAACCTTCATTTATGAGCACAGAGCATAACAAGCTTGTGTTTCCTGCAGGGTACTACTCTTTTCACACTCGAAGTCTAATTACACCTGGATACAAAACATATCCTTAACGTGCATCAAAAGTCAAACGTCAGCTCTTTCAATGGCATGCCCTCGTTTTCAAAGGCGGTAACATTTGCATATAATATGTCACATTTATATATATATACATATCCATGAATAAATGAATGAATGAAGCCTCTCCCAGGCCACTTCATCCCATTCCTCCCGGCGGATGCCGAGGCGTCCCCAGGCCAGCTAAAAGGCATAGTCTACTGTTTGTGTGTGTGTGTGTGTGTGTGTGTATATATATATATATATATATAAACTTTTTTTCCACCTTTCAATGTCCCATGTTTGATGCTCCCTGGCAAAGTGTAAACGTTGTGGTTGCAAGAAAAAAAGTCAAAATGTGGGGAAAAAAAAAAAGGTTGTGACGCTATGAGGAAAAAAAAGATGTATCATTACTTCCAATTAGTAGTAATAACAAATAATATTAATAAATAAGAATACATAATAGGGTAAAAAGTCCAGTCTTAGGTGTGTTTTTTCATCGCCCTCTTTTGTGTTGAAATCCGCACGGCAGTAATCTGGACAGTGGTAGTAATCTGGCACTTGAGAAAGTCCTCTTCTGTTGGGAGATGATGCTGGGGGCTCCATGATGGACTGGAGCCTCCTCAGTGTGCTTTGCTCTGCCACAGATGTTGGGCGGACCAGCTCAGTGCCAATGACAGAGCCTCAGCCCACTGCCTCATAGACCTCCAGAGACTTCAAGCGACCAATGGGTGCGACTAAACCCAGCATGTTTCCAATGACCATCCAGTTTGGCATAGTGGATCAAACCACTTTACGCTTCTCCGTCAAGGTCAGCAGACTCTCAGCTTCCGACTATGGAAAAAAACCAACCCAAAAAAGGTTGTAGCACTGCAGGGATGAATGAGAAGGAAGTGGTATCAGTTACCTGTGATGAGTAGCTGATTCTGAACAAAAGACGAAGGTATTCTAGCAAATATTTAGTCAATGAAATGTACACACACACCACTACACTTCACCACCTTTTTTGTGGACATTTTAGGGGGATCTGAGCCTCCCTGGCAGTCTTAGAGCAATTGCTACGGTAATGTATGGGAGTGAGTGTGCATGAATATTGTACTGGTGCCAGTCTGCAGCTATAAAACCAAGTATGAAATACCGTGAATGTGTTTTCCTTACCCGTTTATTTCCCCCCTTTTATTGGTTGTGCATCGGAAGAAGACTTTTAGATAAAAAGCATCCAAACGTGACGTTTTGTTGGACGTTTTGAACACACCCGCAGGAATGAACCTTTTAATACAGATGCGTTTCGCCTAATAAATACAGCCCCGCCCACCCGCTAAACACACACGCATAATGATTGCAGAAGGTGCTTATTCCAAATGAGGGAGTACATAAATCTCAGAGTGGGAATAATAACCACGCCATTGTAATTCAGATGGATATTAGAGTGGAAATGAGATTTTTTTTTTTTTTGCGTGTGTATTGTCATGATGGACTTCTGCACCATTCTCCCGGTAAAACTTTACCTCTTAACTATGTCCTCTGGAACCAGTGAAGACGTCACACAGGATGCAGACACATCAATCATGATGCATACAAACCAGAGCTGTCAAAGTGAAGCTATTAATTAAGAGTCATTTCCACCACTTATTCCACGCACGCCTCCTGTTTGACCCTCGGCCCACACCGTGGTTCGAGGAAAGGCGGGTGATGTGGCGCCACAAACTGGAGGAAATATTGATGAGAAAAATTAGACTAGAAAAATTGTGATTGTGTATGTAAAAGCGTGTTTAAAAGTGAAGTACACTAGTAGCTCGGTTAACGTCTGCCCCTGTCAGTGCATTTTTCAGTTAACAACCACATTTTTTGCAAAAATTTTGCCTTGGCTTGTGTTTGTCCGCTTGTTTCGAATCCAAAATACTGTCTGGTTGGTTGCCGCCATCTTGGATCATGTGCCCAAGACAAAATTTCACAATATTTGCATACGACTGCCAACTAGCTGCCATTTTAGGACATCATTTGTTTGTATCAGTCGCAAACATCTGGACCGCCCAAAAGAGAGAGGCAAAGAACCGTACCAAGACAAGGGTGCAAGACCTCTCAAAGAGCGTGGTCATTTCATAGGTATGTGAACGTTTCAGAGGTAAGTGGCTCCGTCGTTGGCTGCGTGCACACACAAACATACACATCTAGTCCAATGACAGACGTCAGATGCTGCTAAATGTTCAGTTGTCCATTTGCTGTTTGTAATTCTTATTGCATCATTTTCTGCATGTAAAACAATAATTAGTGTCCATAAAATGTTTTTTGTGTTAACATTTTTCGGCGTCTGGAATGGATTAATTAGATTTACATTATTTTCTTTGGGGAAATTTCATTCATTCATATTCTATGCCGCTTATCCTCATTAGGGTCGCGGGTATGCTGGAGCCTATCCCAGCTGACTTTGAGCGGGAGGCGGGGTGCACCCTGGACTGGTCGCCAGTCAATCGCAGAGCACAGATAGACAAACAAAGACATACAACCATTCACACTCACATTCATACCCATAGACAATTTCGAGTCGCCAATTACCCTAACTAACTTTGGAGAAATTTGTTTTGGTTAAAGTTTGTTTTGGTTAGAGTCAGACCTCCTGGAAAGGATCAATGATGTTAACCAAGGCACCGCTGTATTAGCTACTACGGTTTGTGGGTGCAGTCCTGTAAACTAGCGACTGTTCCTCGGCACTGTATTTTGTGTAAGTTGTCAAGATTTTGTTTTTGTAACTCCCTGTTTTCATGTCACTTAGTTTACAAACCTTTATTTATAATAACACATAAAATGTAATATTGTAATGTAATAATGTATTTGTTATTTTTGTGAGAACATTTGCTTGAAGGAAATGATATGTGAGTGATGGACAGTTTGTTGTCCATTGTGTTTGATTTGTATACATTGAGGTCCATTTTGCGTTGAGCTGTTTTAAGAACAACCCAGAATGTTTAATAAACAAAACGTGCATCAAGCAAACATATTATCCAGGGTCTTTTAAAAGGTACACCTATTCTAGATAAAACGTATTTCTATGAATTCTGCGTTAACTATGGGCAACTTGTGATTCATTCTGATTGGTAGCCCTAATAAAGATCTTACAGACCGGACTTTTTGACATCAGCTCTTAAGTGTCCCAACAAAAGAGTCTGCTTTCTACTAATGACTGTACACCGCTTTCTTTTTTGTGTTCAAAATCCTGCTAAATTCTTGCAAACACAGCCGGACATGCAAATAAATGTCTGCAATAACATTGAAGAGGCTGGCAATTCCAATGACAACAAACAGCATTTCTTTATGAGTATATGTCTCATGGTGTTACTTCACACAGAGCCCCAAACTGAATGATCAAAGGCACTTTGGCTTTAAGACCTCACGCCGGCGTCCGAACCTGCACATGACACACTTCTGTGTCGGGATGGGGAGCATTTCGTCTTTCGTTTTCGTCAAAAACAGGGAGTGAGACCAAATATGAAATACTGAACCACGCCGTGACACCGTTCTATAGTACCGGTTTTACAGCCATACTCCAAGACAAGTGGAATTGCTACAGTCATAACTAAGTCCTTCAAATACCACAAGAATAGCCATATTTTATGGGAAAAGTCCAAACATTTTGCAAGAGAATATAGCCATAATTGATTCACTTTTACATGGATGAAGCCATAACTATGAGGATGAGGTTGTGTGACTTTGGTAAAAACAAAATAAAGGGCAAAACGTTGTACTAAAAAGAAAAAAATGTAATCCTACAAGAAAAAAGGTACATTTTTTAGATAATTGAAATTCAGAAACTCCAAGAAAACATAACGTGATTTTACAATCATTACGATTTTTTTCCATTCTTTTTTTAAGGAAAATAAATAATATATTTCACAGGTAAACTGATGAGAACAAAGTGGTAGTTTTGCAAAACAAACAAAAAACCACATTTGTAAAAAAAAAAAAAAAAAAGGAAACTGCAGTGAAAAGAAAAACGTGAAATATGGCCATAATTTAAAACGACTGTCGGTAATTGTATGCAAATTGTACGTGTAGTTTTAGCAGGATGAAATGGTGTTACAAAAAATAAACCAAACCAAGTCATACTTTTAAGAGAACAAAGCACGATGTTA
The DNA here is from genome assembly GCA_024372805.1 of Oostethus manadensis. NCBI lineage: Eukaryota > Metazoa > Chordata > Actinopteri > Syngnathiformes > Syngnathidae > Oostethus > Oostethus manadensis. The sequence goes on along the minus strand of QODF01000426.1, from coordinate 313,222 downwards.
TGGTCTTTTTTAATGACTATAGCAATGATGTGAAAAAATAAAGAATAGAAAATCCAAAACTACTAAGAGCTAACAGTAGTGAATTTTAGCCATAATTTTTTTAAGGGGGAAAAAATTGTAATTTCACAGCCATGAGGACTGGTGTAAAAAGAGTTGCAATTTTAGTCACCATCTTCTGAGAGGAAAAAAAAAAAAACTTTTACTGGAAAGTCGATGAGAACTTCAAAAAACCTCTGTGCAGATTCATTAGCAGCGCAAACGCAACAGGGTGCTACTAGTCACCTGGCAGGTGTGTGCTTATGCGGAGGAGCATCTCACTCTTCTCACTACTTATCATTGCAACTAGGCAGTTGGCAGCACGGTGGATGAGTGGGTAGCATGTTGGCCTCACAGTCAGGAGGTTCAGGGTTTGAATTTCCGTTGGGCATCTCTGGTTGCATGTTCTCCCCGTGCGTGTGTGGGTTTTCTCCGGGTACTCCGGTTTCCTCCCACATTCCAGAAAGATTTGGTTAATTGGTGACTCTAAATCGTCCATCGGTGTGAACGTGAGTGTGACTGGTTGCATGCGATTGACTGGAGACCAGTCCAGGGTGTACACCGCCTCCCGCCCAAAGTCGGCTGGGATAGGCTCCAGCATAATGAAGTATAGAAAATGGATGGATGGATGAGCTAGCTAGTTAGCAGTGGCTACAGTGCCCTCATTTGACATACGTACAGTACTAAGAACACTACTGTACTGCACACACTGAGCTAGAAGTACCAAAAAAGCTATAAATTATGACTACATTTATAAAAAACATTGCCTTACTTTTATCTTGGGCCACGAGATCAACTTTCATCTCCTGAGTTGTTCCTGCTGCACGTCCTCCTGCACACAAATAAAGATGAGAGGCTGCAGCTTTTGAGCATCATGTGCGGAACATCTGCTGCTTGGCTACCGCATCCTTAGCTTCCTCCTTGTACGTCATCTTGGATATGAGAGACACGGCGTCCTCCTATGACAATGCCACCCCATCTCTGGCTGTCTGGATAACACGAAGACTAACGAGTGCCTCTCCCTATCAAGACTGCAGTCCAAAACTTAATACCGCCGACGATTGAAGAGTTGGCCCTGATTTTGGCGGGCGCTTCGCAATGCGAGTGGAGACATGTTTGTTGGTCTCTTCCCTGGAGGCCTTCAAAGGTGTCAACGTGGGATAAGTCCAAAGACATACAGCAGTTTCCCTTTTGACTGAGGGGGATATTCCAGCATGTCTCTTCCTGTTGATGCTCTCCGCTAAAGCGCTGCATGCATACGCTTACATTTCACCGGGAGTTAGCAGATCGCGTCCCGTTCAACATGATGAATGCCGGTCTCGATGTATCACCAATAGCATGTTTTGGATGCAAGTGCATATTCTATATACTGTACTGTAGTACTGAATTAAGTACTCAAAGTGCAGTTAGGTCACGATAAAGATACAGTAACTGTAAAGCAAGAGTACAGTAAGAAGGCAACACAAAAACTACTGCACAGTAACATACTGTACAGTTGCTGAAGCTACATTGTAGTAACAGTATAACTACTGTATAGTAACGTTACAGTATACTATAGTAACAGGAATACTACAATAACCAATGCTAGTATAGTAACTACTAAACAGTAAAGTTATAGTATAGTATAGAAACAGTAATGCAACAATAACCAATGCTAGACAATACTAGAGTATATGTCAGTAAAACTACTGAACCAGTGGTCCCGAAACTACAGCCCGTAGACCGGACACGGCCCGCCTCCACATTTGACCCGGCACCCTGAACAGTACCAGAGACGCATTAATACTTTTTCTCAGTCTGGCCACACGAACCGGACTGGCCATGTCCACACGTAGCCATAGTTCTTGCAAACGGGAGATATTTTTCTGTGTTTTTCCCTGTCATCCACACGTCCCCGGGTTTTTCTCTCATTAAAACGAAGGTTTCTAAAATTTCCAGCCAAAGTGGAGAGTTGCGGAATTCTGCGGATCCACGTCATCACTCTACACACGTCGCTCACACACATACCTCAACCGGTTCTCTTTGTTTGTCAGCGGGTGTACTGCTCACCTGCTCGGCGTCTGACGCAGAATCACACGGCTCCACATTGGATGAGATGGAAGTACTGGGCGAAGGAGCAGAGCTGTCCAACTCCAAATGATTTATTTTGATGCAGAAGACATTGTGGTAGTGGCGGGGGAGTATAAAGAACGACTCTCGGCTCCAGCGTCCGTTATCCACCGTCAGGCGATATTTGCTTCTTATAGAGTACCATTCTTATGGGAAAGCCCAAATTATCTCTCCCCTCACATGGCGAAACTCAACGGCCGTCTTGTGTGACGCTTGCATTGATTTGTGTTGCTACGTGTAGACAGGGCCACTGCAAGCTTTTTTTCTGTGAAGAACCTGTGAAGGTATATTTTGGATATTTTAAAAATACAACAAAGTGTTAAACCAAAAACAAGTCATTTCAAGTCCATTAGCTCAAATCTGAGTTAAGTCTAAAGTCAAGAACATCGAGCCAAAGTCGAGTCGAGTCTTTTTGGAACATTTGTCAAGCAAGTCACAAGTCCTAAAAATTGCGACTCGAGTCAAGTCCTGTGACTCGAGTTTCCCATCTCTGAGCATAAGTACAAGTGCTGTACCATAATGGTAATGGTACATACAGCAATAGTAACAGTAAAGCTGGTGTATAGGAGCAATAAAGCTAGAGCAGAGTGATAGTAATGGTGATAGACTCGCTGGTCTTCCTCTTCTACTTGTGTTTTGTCGTTGCAATGGTGACACCCGACACATGCAACGTGTGGAACCTTCGCTCTTCTCTCTGACATGCAGCAGGCATATAGGACTATTCTATAGGGAAGTGATACTGCATGCAGTAATATGACATGCACGCGTTATTAGCACACGAAAAAGCACACACGATATGACATCCAATGCAAACAAAGATGAGGAGGCCGCAATATGTCACATTCCTCCAGTAACACTACACTACGGAGTGTATTAGGTCATAACCAAAATGGTTCATAATTACTCATTTTCCTGGGCCGTATTTGGTATCTTAAGTGAAAAATCATTGTACAATTTTATATTTTTTCTATTATAAAATGTAAAAATATTACATCATATACAGTGTTCTTTTCATTCTTTTATACCTTTTATGAGGCCATTTTTTTTTAATGTAAAAAAAAGCTGTGATGGGGCGAAAAAAGCGAAGACAGACACATGGTGACAGTACCGCTGAAAGTGAAGCGTAATTTTCCTCCAGCATGTACTTTGTTTTTTAATGAAATTGTCTGAGGAATACTGTATTAGAAAGATAACAGCCGGTCCACTGGCTGCCCTTTCCCTGTCAATAAAAATGAACAGGTGCATTGATGAATCATTTTGTAGACTCTAATTAGTTTGGATGCTGATGAGAAACATGCTGCTGTTTAATTGCAACAAGCCTTACTTTGAAAAAACACAACACTTTCAACACATCACTGATTACCAGGGCTGAAACCGAGTTCCCAATAACATTTTCCTTTCTCCCAACTATTCTTTTTTGCTCCATTTGAGAAATGTTTAAAGCTGTCTGCACAAAAGCAAAGCACTTTTATGTGTGACCGTACTGTACCCAAACCGTGACCATAAAGGGTTCCTGTTATATGAATTTTGCTTAAATATGTTTGATATATATAATTATGCTCTACGTCATTAGATGTGAAAGGGAAAGGTAAATTGGTAAAAATGACATTTATAGTTGATGGCAGCACCCCAGCTCTTGCTGTTCTCTTTCTCATTTCTGCACGTGACATCATTAGGGTACCATCACTCAGGCAAACAAACACTGCGGTGTAGGAGACAAAGGATGTTTGCAGTGATTATGGCCAAGATTTTAGTGTTGCGTCTATAGCTTTCGAGGAGAAAAGGAGAGAGAAACATTTGCAAATTAAATAAAGAACTTTGAGATAAAGATTGGTCGCCTTCAAAACACAGAATGGCAAATTACTCTGGAGTTGCTTGGATGCTTAATGAGCGTGACCGGCTTTTTATAGCCCCATTTGTTATTATTCACCACAGTAAGCAAACACATCACTATGAAAAAATGTTTTTATAACGTGCATGATGGTTTACAGCCTTGTTGCTATCATGGAATAGTGTTAAGAAGACATTATGTAGACAAGACATGACAACTTTGATGTTGCTCTGCTTGTCTTTTACGGTATAAAATGCGTTTATAGCTTACTTTCAAGCCAAGCGCTTCGTGTAAAGATGTTCCTTCATAGCAGTCATCAGTGAAATGATTGCTGCAAGGAACAGAACTTAAGGTGCGTGTCCATCTGTCTCTCGTTCCTTGCATTTACTTTGCTCATTTTTGTCTTAAATCTTCCTCTGTTGGAAAATCCAACAAACTTCCAGTATCACTTGGATATGGTGCACATCCAGCAGCAACACAGAGTTTTGGCATGACTACTATTTTGATGAAAACTATACCGAACCAGGCCGACAAGCTACCTCATGAAGCATTTGTTTACTCTGCTTTAGCTGAGGGGTGTCACCTCGACTACGTCACTTCCGGAAATTAGTCTGAACAGCGAGAGCTTATTGAAAAAATGGATTCGGTTTTTGTCTGTTTCTGACGTGGAACAAATTAATGAGGCTAACCAAGGTTCCGCTGTACATGCAAACAGGTGTAAACCTCACATCTGTAGCGACTCTGCTTCTTTTTGCTGGTCTCTCAGTGAATTGTGCCGTTATCGAGCCTCCTGTAGCGGAGGGATGATTAGTTTCAACCTGTGTCAGCGTGATGAGCCAGCCCGGGTGATAATGCCTTCATTCAATGCGCAGCAACAACAACTCGGGTGCCCCGGGAGCAAAGTTGCTGGCGGCTTGCGTGCACACGAGCCTCCTCATTTGCAGACGCTGTTGACAAATGCACTCTGTCACTAAACAAAGCTGGCCTTGCAGCCGCGACGTAGCGAGATTGACTTTGCAATAAGCTACATCAAAACTCCAAGCAAAGGGTCGTGGGATAGTTTGTACAGCACTTAATATTTGTCTGTTAACCCTATTTTGTAGCCCAGCTGCATACGAGGGGAAGAAAAAACATTCCTGCATAGGATTCATCCTTAATGCACAAGCAGGATACCTCCAACACCTCATTAGTCTTCATGGAGCCAGGACTGTTTGGACTCAAGGCCGAACCTGGTTCAGCCTAGCAGCGTGATTTGAAAGCCAAAAGTCAATCTTTAAAGTTAGATGCTTACATTTTTCCTTATTTTGCATTTAATTATTTGCTTTTTTTTATTTTTATTTTTTTTTTAACAAAAATAGCAAGTCCTGTCCTAAACTTTTAGATATATGGTGAATTGACCACAAATAGTCTTGAATCTTGGCATACCCCAGTCAGGATATTGGGCGGTTTTAGTGGTCATTTTGGGCCGAGGATTTCACTGACCCACACTGCAAATAAAGGACAGGGAGAGTCGGCAAGAACATCATCAAAAACGCTAAGAACATCACTTGAGAAACAGAACTTGAAAATAATGATCAAATTTACACCCCCCCAAGTGTCACCTGCAAATCAGGTGGATCCCGGCCCGACTTGCCACTGATGCAAAATCATGATCAAACGCTCAACAGAACCCACCATCACATGAGCATATGATGGTGTAGGGAAGCGACGCGTGCATCCCCCTATTAAAAAGTCAGCGGCATCAGCTGCACAAAGAGGAGCAAATGAAAAAAGAGGCTGATGCTTTGAAAGATGCACAGCGGGCTCCGGATGGCTTAACGTACAGGAAAATTATTTGCTCTGTCTCTCCCTCTCACTTTCTAAAACATCCACTTTTTTTTGTCAACCAAGCCCCTTGGAGCAATCTTATTGGGTATTTGACTGTAAAAATAAACCATTATTTTTCTTTAACAGAATCCTAACTCACTTTATGGGTTTATGGGAAGTGTTCACCAAAAGTGGATCATAAGTATCAGATGGAGGTCGTGTGGAATTAGCATCACCGTTCATGCCAAAGTGATGCTGCAACATTTGACTTCATTGTTTTTTTCAAATGACTATTCCTTGGGCAAGGGGATGATAACTACAGTGAAAGTCCTAAAATCGGAAAACACCCTGATTTTGCCAAAGTTTGTCAATGGTGCTTCAACAGTGGGGCGGGCCCCGGTGAACTGTCAGGGGAGCCGTGAGAGGCAGGGAGTACTTTTAATGTTACTGCAGACTTGCCAACATGTACACATTTATTGTACTCAACATATAATTGTACTCTTTTTTTTAATTTTTTTATTATTTTTTTTACAACATACACAGAAACACACTGACACACACCTGCACTCGCGGACACACACCCACACTCGCCCAACCCCCTGCACACTCCGCCAACCCTGGTCCTCCCAGGCACCAATCCGGCACCGGAACGCGCACCCATCCACCCCCGCGGCAGCGAGTCCGGGCCAACCCAGATGCCCCCGGGGGTCAGATACGCCCCCACTCCCACATCCGGGTAGAGGCAGCCCCCGGAACCCAGGGCCCAGGAGTGCCGCCCCACCCACACCCAGCCAGCCCAGCCACCCGGCCCGGGGCCCGACGGCCACGACCCAGGCCCCAACCCACGGTCCCCCGCCCCTCCACCAACCGGTCGTCTCGGCACCAGACCTACCCCAGCCTACAATTGTACTCTTAAATACACGTATATGCTTAATATCTCTCCATTTTGTTGCATTTTCCTGGTTTCACTTTGGAGTTCAGTCTGCGCAGTACAGATTCAAATAAATATCAGTTTCAAATCGGGGGGGGGGCGCATGAAAACATTTCTGTCCATAGTAGTTGAGAACCACTGGGTTAACTGGCGCCAGTTCGCGCAGTATTAAAGCTGGACTATACTTCGGCTGGGCACGAACGAGGCAGGCGGAAAAGAGTCGCATGGAAATCCGTGCAAGGGGTCGTGTGTGAGTTTATACGCTGTGCGGGGTCTGCTCCCAAACTGCAAGGGGCAGTATATATAAAGCACACGTCTACGAGGTGCTTCATGGACCTCGAAAATTCTGTCTTCATGGACAGAATTTCTAGGCACAGTCAAGGCGTTGAGGGAGTCCAGCTTGGTGACCTTAGGATCTCGTCTCTGCTATTTGCAGACGATGTGGTCCTTATGGCCTCATCAGGCTGTGACCTTCAGCGTTTACTGGAGCGGTTTGCAGCTGAGTGTGAAGCTTCTGGGATGAGACTCAGCACCTCCAAATCCGAGGCCATGGTTCTCAGTCGGAAACGGGTGGACTGTACCCTCCGGGTTGGGAGTGAGGTCTTGCCTCAGGTGGAGGAGTTCAAGTATCTCGGGTTCTTGTTCACGAGTGAGGGAAGGTTGGAGCGTGAGATCGACAGACGGATCGGTGCAGCATCTGCAGTAATGCGGTCGCTGTACCGGACCGTCGTGGTGAAGAGAGAGCTGAGCCGGAAGGCAAAGCTCTCTGTTTACCGATCGATCTACGTTCCCACCCTCACCTATGGTCATGAGTTATGGGTCATGACCGAAAGAACGAGATCGCGGATACAAGCGGCGGAAATGAGTTTCCTTCGTAGGGTGGCTGGACTCACCCTAAGAGATAGGGTGAGGAGCTCGGCCATCCGGGAGGAGCTCAGAGTAGAGCCGCTGCTCCTTCACATCGAGAGGAGCCAGTTGAGGTGGCTCGGGCATCTAGTCCGGATGCCTCCCGGGCGCCTCCCTGGTGAGGTGTTTCGGGCATGCCC
>QODF01000426.1:282539-304203 GCA_024372805.1 Oostethus manadensis | reverse complement strand
GGGGGCAGCAACCTAAGCAGGGAAGCCCAGAGGTCCCTCTCCCCGGCCACTTCGTCTAGCTCTTCCCAGCGGATGCCGAGGCGTTCCCAGGCCAGCTGAGAGACATAGTCTCTCCAACGTGTCCTGGGTCTTCCCCGAGGCCTCCTACCGGTTGGACGTGCCCTGAACACCTCCCCAGGAAGGCGTTCGTGAGGCATCCTAACCAGATGCCCGAGCCACCTCATCTGGCTCGTCTCAATGCGGAGGAGCAGCGGTTCTACTCCGCTACTTGTGTGACCTTTGGCCTGGGTCAAAAGGTAGTATTACAACTTTTTTCTTGTAAAATTACGACTTTTAATCTCTAAAACTTAAGTTTTTTTTGTTTTGTTCTATAACGTGGCCCTAACACTTGAAGGTGACATGTTAAAATGTTACTTCAAAACAACAGGAAGACATTCTTTCTTTTTAAAATGGTTCTTTTGGCAAAGATTTGCACGTTCCACTGTAGGAACCACCACATCACGTAATTTGCATGTGTGCACCGTGTGGGTTTCGACACAAAAAAGATCTGAAGGCAAAGTGAGGCTGTAAAGAAAAACAAAATGCTATCCTCTACCTCACAACTGCAAAGCACACCCACGCAATCACGTATGGAAGCTTTAGTCGCTGTAGCCGAATCCCATACTCTCACACACACACACACACACGCACACACACACACACTTTAATGTGTTTTCTCAGATGCAGCAAGGAACCATTCTGCTGTGTATTGGAGTTGAGGAGGACCACGCAGAGAAGGAGAAGAACACGCATTAGGAGGAACATCTGCAGCCAAAAAATTACCACCATCCCGTCATTAGTTTCTTCTGAAGTGTTTCATTTTCACTGTGTTCAAGCGTGCGGGCTGAGCATGCCAACAAAAGCAAAATGGAGCCTCTCTTGATCCGAGACAAACTCATCTTTAATTTGTTTCAGAACGATCCGAATCGAACCGGAACGGAGGTTAACCGTAAGAGGTCATGTAAATTCCTTTAATTCGTTTTAGAAAGCCAAATTTGCCAACACCAAAAATGGGAAAATATTGGAAATGCAGGTAAATAAACATTTAAGGTCACTTAAACTTACTTAAAGAACCTAAAAGACGACGTGGTAGCGAGATCAACCACCACCACCACCTTCCTGTTTTGACATGAATTATTTATTGAATTCACCGCAGTAATGAAAAATGGAGCCAAAAAAAAAGTTGTAAGTGGCTATATTCTAATAAAGAAGGTGACAAACACTAATGATCAAGAAATACCTCATGACAAACCAGGAAGGTGGTGTCTCGGCGCCACATTGTGTCTTTGGGAGCAGTCAGGTCGTCAGTGAAGGTAAAACTAACAGTAAATGTGCATTTGTCCTTTTCATTCATCAGTGCATCAATGCATGGACAACTGCGATCATAAAACTATAAAAATGGGTTTTGTGTTGACATCATAGACGAGCGGTGTGACGTCTGGTTCCGGCTGCCATGTTGTTTGCTAGCTAATAGGATGCAAACAAGGAAGGATGTGTTCTGCAAAAAGAAAAAAAAAAAATACAGATGCACTCACACACAGAAAGAGACGTGCGCCAAATTGTACGCTAACTGGAGAATGCAGGCAAACTGCGGTAAACTCGTGGCGCAAAAAGCATGCCAAGTGGGGCAAATGCTAACTAAGCTCCCACTGTTCTTTTCTTGACATTTTATCTGCACAATGACAAAAATGAAACCACGGAAAGAGGCTGTCATTCTATACTGTACATGTTTTTCCACTTTTATAATGATTTTGCGTGCATGAGAAAGCGGAAAGCTAAACATAGCTTTGTTTGACTACATGATCATTTACTAACAAGCACAGTCGTCCCTCACCACTTTGCATTTCAAACATTGCTCTCTCGCTCTATCCCAAATGTATGAAGTAATTCATGTTTGCTGCTATGTGGTTGACTATGGCCTATTTTGTTACATTGATGAGACATTACTTGCATTAGGTCAGCCATGGATGAAGAGTCCGACATGACAGAGTGAAAATAAGTTCCCTCCCATTCTATGTGGAAGTGGTAAGTTCAGATTGAATTGTCCTTCTCCCCGCTCCATTTGAAACCAGTTTTAAAGTTTACAATATATAACTTGGAGGCTAACTAGTTAGCTTGCTAGCATGCTATTCTTAAAGCCGTGTCCTTGCCGTGATCCCACAGTCTGCGCATACGTGTCGTGCAATTTGATGTAAACAAAGAATAACAGGAGTGTCAAGGTGACTATAGGGGTGTTATTTCATGTGTACAGGGCTCTAAAAAGTGTCTTTACAAAGTCATAAACAGCTTTTCTATGCTCTAAGTATGAAAATATACCATTTATTAACATTGAATCCTACTTTGTGGAAATTTATGACGACAACCTTTATGACGTCACTCGCCAAACAGCAATCCTTAGTTCAATGCATTGCGACCTTTTATATTCATTCACATTCAATTCCCATGCGTGACACACCGTGCTCGCATTTTGATCCTGTGAAAAGTACAGGCGCCTTCATTTATCTTACAGCCAGAAATAAACAAGAAATGCTTTTATGTCCCCTCCCACCCCCTCCTCACAAGCCATTTTCATCCTGCAGGCAAAGCGAGAGCTTCTGTCTGATTTTTGGAGGCTCTCGCTGATGCACTGATCAGATGATTTTTTTTTTTTTTGCCCGCCTGAGCTTTTTGAAAAGCTAAAGATTGAATGTGTTTGGGTGGCGTGTTCTCCAGAAAGGTTGGAGACATGTTTGAGGAGACGCTCATGAATAAGTGATCAGTGTTTATAGTAGCATTACTCCGCTGCAATATTTATGGCACACCCTTCCTTGTCGAGACCAACCGCACGCCCACGGGACAAATTTGCCGTCCACGTTGTAATATTTAGCAGGAGACGATGGATGGATTTGATAAAGCGGAGGTCACGCGCTGGAAGAGCCTAGGGGAACACCGAGCACCATTAAAAACACAACTGCCATTAATAAAAATAAATAAATAAATAAAAACTTCCAGTATGTGCACGTATGTCTTTAATACGACATACTGTGCATAAAAGCATGATATGGTGCGCTCGGAGGTGCGAGCCGGGGCCGCTCTGGTGTTCTGCCAAGCCAAGCGTGCACGACGTAGATGGGCCGCCACCAAAGGTACTGCGGAATCCGCCTCCAACAAAGGGAAAGCCGTAGGCTGGTACCCGTATGCCCCGTGAAACGGAGAGAGTCCTGTGGCCGAGCAGACGAGGGTGTTGCGAGCGTACGCAATCTACGGCAGGTTGTAAGCCCATGAAGCCGGTTGCTGGTGGAAAACACAACGAATGGCGGCCTCCAAATCTTGGTTGACCCTCTCCGTCTGACCTTTGGACTGGGGATGGTAGCCCGAGGACAACCTGGGTGACGCCCCCAATGCTTTGCAGAAGGCCTTCCAGGCCGCGGAAGAGAACTGAGGTCCCCGGTCCGAAACGACATCCAGCGGGATGCCATGGAAGCGGAACACATGCTGGACGAGAAGATTCGCCGTCTCCAAAGCAGAAGGAAGTTTCAGCAGAACCACAAAATGAGCCATCTCGGAGAACCGGTCCACTATGGTTAAGACAACAGTGTTACCCTTGGACGGCGGTAAACCTGTCACAAGGTCCAGGGCCACATGTGACCAGGGCCGGGAAGAAGGTGGAAGAGTCCTGCGGGAGCCTAATGGGACGCCTTATTCCGGGCACAAACTGCCCCAGATGCAGAGGCGAGAGGCAAAGTGAGTGGAATTCAATCTTTGAATAGTCCGTGTGATAACAAAAGGCAAAGGTGCGTGGGCTGCACCTTGGAAAAAGGTAGCTAAGGCACAAGGAAAGCAACAAGGCAGCGGCATGTTTTTTCAGTGCATCACTCCAGCAGATGCTGGAGTCAAGCAGAAGACAAGCAGCGCGTTTTGAACATTTCTATTTCCACACATCAGACCCTTTGTTTTATTAAGGCCGAGTCAAACTAGCGAGTAAAAAAAACCAGCATTCATGTGGACACCACAGCGGGGCCTGAGGCAGCTTTCATGCTGATTAGCCGGTGCAGCCGCTGGGCACCAAGTAAACCTGCGCCAGCTGTTCCTTGTTTCAAAATGTGACCTTCCAGGAACAACAACAGCAATTAAGTCATGTGCATTTTCCACAAAGACGTGTGTACGAACTCCCTACCAGCACGTGGCAGCACTCCGGATGAAGTGTGGGAAATAATGAAATGATGGAATTGTGACGTCATACCAATAAATCAGAAAACAGTCAAAACAGCTCTGATTAATCATTTCAAAGAAAAACTCTCCAATGAGGCCTGTCAACATTTTGCGTGCCAGTCAGGCTAAAATGCTCTGCGATGAGGTGGAAAATAAAACACACCAAAAACCTTATCCGCCATTTGAAATGCCAGCAACACGACGCTGGAAAAGTGCAAAAGGTCTGCGGGAGACCTCCGTGGCAGTACACCGGCCCAAATACACCTTGGTGGACCACACTGAGTGTATACTTGCACTCTATACTCTAAATCTGATAACATGAAAAATATCTCGGATAATGGATAGTTTAAAAAAAACGCTCCAATGAGGTGAGATTACCCGTACTGTGCGGGCGACCAAATCAATTGCTCCTTTGTTCTCCTGCCTGTGATGTTAATGGCCTGTCGTAACTTCCCCTCAGCTCACTTGTAAACAAACATTCACTGTCAGAGGAGGACATTTTGTGTGCAAACAAAACGTTTTGTAGCGTTTGAAAAGTGCAAAAGGTTTCCCAGAGACCTCCGTAGCGTCACACCGTCTGCTCGAAGCGTGTGTCCGAATACAATGCACCTTGCTGGGCCACCGCAGGTGGTTCCTCCTGCTCTATACTCTGGTTCTCCTGATAGTAGTGATGCTGTAGCAGTAATGTCAGAATATTTGATTAGGACAAATGAACATTTTAATCGTTAATTTTAATCTTTGATGTACATTTTAAAAAGTAAATCAGTAGATCAGTTATTTCAGTCTTGAGAAGCAGAACGTTATCGATATGGGTTAGAAAAAAATACATTGTGCATCTCTAACATATGCTGTATCTGGAGAGCCTTTTATAGGAACCATGAGAAGAAATGTCAGCCTTCGTATTTCTTATCTGGTCGCTAAAGTGTGGTGTGCCTGTTGTGTGCGCTATCAGATCAATACTCGCGTCCTTCCAGATTGTCTTCCTGCTTGCCGCCCCCAAGCAGGAAGACATGTACAGTTACAGATCACATGGTGCAACTTNGACCTGGAAAAGGCATTCGACCGTGTCCCTCGTGGTGTCCTGTGGGGGGTGCTCCGGGAGTACGGGATTGATGGTCCGCTTCTACGTGCCATTCGGTCCTTGTACAATCGAAGCAGGAGCCTGGTTCGCATTGCCAGCAGTAAGTCGAGCTTGTTTCCGGTGAACGTTGGCCTCCGCCAAGGCTGCCCTTTGTCACCGATTCTGTTCATAATCTTCATGGACAGAATTTCTAGGCGCAGTCAAGGTGTTGAGGGAGTCCAGCTTGGTGACCTTAGGATCTCGTCTCTGCTATTTGCAGACGATGTGGTCCTTATGGCCTCATCAGGCTGTGACCTTCAGCGTTTACTGGAGCGGTTTGCAGCTGAGTGTGAAGCTTCTGGGATGAGACTCAGCACCTCCAAATCCGAGGCCATGGTTCTCAGTCGGAAACGGGTGGACTGTACCCTCCGGGTTGGGAGTGAGGTCTTGCCTCAGGTGGAGGAGTTCAAGTATCTCGGGTTCTTGTTCACGAGTGAGGGAAGGTTGGAGCGTGAGATCGACAGACGGATCGGTGCAGCATCTGCAGTAATGCGGTCGCTGTACCGGACCGTCGTGGTGAAGAGAGAGCTGAGCCGGAAGGCAAAGCTCTCTGTTTACCGATCGATCTACGTTCCCACCCTCACCTATGGTCATGAGTTATGGGTCATGACCGAAAGAATGAGATCGCGGATACAAGCGGCGGAAATGAGTTTCCTTCGTAGGGTGGCTGGACTCACCCTAAGAGATAGGGTGAGGAGCTCGGCCATCCGGGAGGAGCTCAGAGTAGAGCCGCTGCTCCTTCACATCGAGAGGAGCCAGTTGAGGTGGCTCGGGCATCTAGTCCGGATGCCTCCCGGGCGCCTCCCTGGTGAGGTGTTTCGGGCATGCCCAGCCGGGAGAAGGCCCCGGGGAAGACCTAGGACACGCTGGAGGGACTATGTCTCACAGTTGGCTCACAGAAGTCATATTCTAAACAAAGATAAAAGTAGCACTTTATGATAATTATAATATATATATATGTATATATATATGAAACCAATTTCATTTTAGTAGTCTAAAATTAAAATATTTATATTACAAAAAGTAAATATTATGTGAAAAAAAAAAGATTTGTGTGGCCTTTGGCCTGGGTCAAAAGTAATTGTACACCCTTTTCTCTCATAAAATTACGACTATTAATTTCATAATATTACAACTTTTTTTCCACCTGAAATTATGACTTTTAATCTTGAAATCTTACTTTTTTAAATGAGGCTTTAATACGGCACTGTAAAAAACTGCTGTAATTTACCAAAAAAAAGTTATCATCAAATGAAAAATGAAATGGTAATGTTATTGGAATAAATGGTTATTTATTATTATTTTTTTATTTATGAAATCTCCCTTGGCAAAGACATTTTGCTCAGCATTTAAAGGCAGCTTGACTCCCATTCAGCTGTTATGATGCTGGAGAAGACAAAAAGAAGAAGAAAAAAAAAAGGAATAAATGGTTATTATATAATAAGTAAATTACTATTGTCATTTCAGGAGCTGCACATTTCACATTCATTCATGACAAAGCAGAGATGGCGTTTTTTCTTTCCTGAAATCTTGATCACTTTTTACCATACTTTACAAAATATCAAAGTGGCAAAGTTGCATCCTTTCATTTTTGACTACGTGGCCCTGGCTGGAAAAAGTTAGGACACCCCATGCTCTGCACACGCTTGCTTTTGAGGTGGTTCAGCTAAGCAACCCAATTTTACAGTGGGTATTTTTTTCATTGATCAGCGTTTAACAACAGCGCCACCATGAGGCACATTTATTTGCCTGAAAAATAATAGCGCAGGAAACTAGGTAGCGGCGGACGTTCTGACAAATTTTCCCTTTTTGTGTGCAGCAGTTCAGAAGTGGAAGAGTTAGCTCTTTTGCCTAAATGAAGCATTTTCATGCATTAAAATGGCCAAATGAACTAAAATACAAATACAGACCAGAATATGTGCTGATATGTAGTATTCAACACTGGTCACTAGGTGTCAGTAATGTTACTGTAATGTTCAAACACACAAGCACCAGACATTTATTGCAGGTTTGAATAGGCACAATACCTAACACGGGCTACTGGTGCGGCCGTAACTCACATGAAGCTAAAACTCAACTCAGAACCTTCCTGTCCGCCCGCAACTCAGCCCCCCTAGCTCCCAAACACATTTACATCAACAAACACAATCATGAGTATTATGTATGTCATGCTGTTTACAGTATAGGGGTGTTATTTCATGTCTGGAGGGCTCTAATAATGCTAAAAAAATCATATTTAGAAGGTTGTAAACAGGTTTTCTATGCACTAATTACTATAAAAATCATAAATATTTTATTTAAGGAATCCGACCTCACGAAAATCACGGTTGGGTCT
Organism: Oostethus manadensis; assembly: GCA_024372805.1. Classification (NCBI taxonomy): domain Eukaryota; kingdom Metazoa; phylum Chordata; class Actinopteri; order Syngnathiformes; family Syngnathidae; genus Oostethus; species Oostethus manadensis. Next base: position 296,518 of record QODF01000426.1, on the reverse strand, counting down.
AACGAAATAAACGAGAATTACTGTATACCTAATTTTTTTCCCCACATCTGTATACAACAGATGTGTGACTGTTTTTGATACCATTAACCGGACTGGGCTAAAATCCCAAACCAATTTCGATAAAACTTGGCACATGGGTCAAGAAAAAATCAGTGAGGTGCAAGAAAAAGTGGAAGCAGCCAACATGGCAGTGACACCGTGACCTAGCTTGCCAACAAGAACAACAACACAGTCCAGAAACATTTGTAAAGAGTCTCGTCTTATTGGAGGTCAGCGCTCTGCTAGTGCTATGGGGTCATTATACTGTATATCCCATACATCTTTTTACTCCATCCCTGACGGCGCCGCTAATCCCCAAAGCCCGACTTGCTCAGAACTCAGCTGTGACTTTGCTGTGTTTGAAAAGCAATCAATCACAACCCCTGCCTCCATTCTCTCATTGGCCACATAGCAGGCACCCGGAACAGGCCCGAGCACCGAAGCGTGGAGGTAGAATAGAAAACAAGGCGAGTCAGGATAAGTTATAGCCGTATTGATGTTTGCCAACCCAGTCATGCTTGGAACAAAAGGTGGTCATGTAGCTTTGCTGATTGCTGCCCAACTTCCTCACCGTGACTCCAGTGCGGCCCCGGCAGCAAAAGTGGCGTCTAAAGTTGCACCATGTGATCTGTAACTGTACATGTCTTCCTGCTTGGGGGCGGCAAGCAGGAAGACAATCTGGAAGGACGCGAGTATTGATCTGATAGCGCACACAACAGGCACACCACACTTTAGCGACCAGATAAGAAATACGAAGGCTGACATTTCTTCTCATGGTTCCTATAAAAGGCTCTCCAGATACAGCATATGTTAGAGATGCACAATGTATTTTTTTCTAACCCATATCGATAACGTTCTGCTTCTCAAGACTGAAATAACTGATCTACTGATTTACTTTTTAAAATGTACATCAAAGATTAAAATTAACGATTAAAATGTTCATTTGTCCTAATCAAATATTCTGACATTACTGCTACCGCATCACTACTATCAGGAGAACCAGAGTATAGAGCAGGAGGAACCACCTGCGGTGGCCCAGCAAGGTGCATTGTATTCGGACACACGCTTCGAGCAGACGGTGTGACGCTACGGAGGTCTCTGGCAAACCTTTTGCACTTTTCAAACGCCACAAAACGTTTTGTTTGCACACAAAATGTCCTCCTCTGACAGTGAATGTTTGTTTACAAGTGAGCTGAGGGGAAGTTACGACAGGCCATTAACATCACAGGCAGGAGAACAAAGGAGCAATTGATTTGGTCACCCGCACAGTACGGGTAATCTCACCTCATTGGAGCGTTTTTTTTAAACTATCCATTATCTGAGATATTTTTCATGATATCAGATTTATGATGTCATAATTCCCTTAGCGACTTTTTTTTGGGTGAAAACCACTAGGAAGGGTAGAATTTACAGATAAATAAATAAACACATTTATGATGTAGGTCCGAAAAAAATTTAGCTTCCTCGCCTTGGATGACCAGCAGCCGCCGGTGGAGACAACACACGGGTTTCAGACTCAGAACGCAGGGGCTAGATGCGGCACGTTTTATGTGGCAAGGAAATAATGCACATAAAAAAAGACACTTATTTTTAAAATGATTACTTCTTCTTCTTTTCCTTTCGGCTTATCCCTTCAGGGGTCACCACAGCAAATCAATTGCCTCCATCTAACTCTGTCTTCTGTATCCTCTTCTCTTGCGCCAACTACCTTCATGTCCTCTTTCACTACATCCATAAGCCTCCTCTTTGGACTTCCTCTAGGCCTCCTGCCTGGGAATTCAAAACTCAGCATCCTTCTACCAATATATTCACTATCTCTCCTCTGGACATGTCCGAACCATCTCAATCTGGCCTTTCTGACTTTATCTCCAAAACCTCTAACATGTGCTGTCCCTCTGATGTGCACATCCCTGATCCTGTCCATCCTGGTCACACTCAAAGAGAACCTCAGCATCTTCATCTCTGCTACCTCCAGCTCTGCCTCCTGTCTTTTCCTCAGCGGCACCGTCTCTAAACCAAACAACATCGCTGGTCTCACCACAGTTTTGTACACCTTTCCTTTCATTTTAGCTGAAACTCTTCTATCACACATCACACCCGACACTTTTCTCCACCCATTCCAGCCTGCCTGCAGATGCTTCTTCACCTCTTTTCCACACTCTCCATTGCTCTGGACTGTTGACCCTAAGTACTTAAAATCCTCCACCTTCTTTATCTCTTCTCCCTGTAACCTCACTCTTCCACTTGGGTCCCTCTCATTTACACACATGTACTCCGTCTTGCTGCGGCTGACCTTCATTCCTCTCCTTTCCAGGGCAAACCTCCACCCCTCAAGCTTCTCCTCCACCTGTTCCCTGCTCTCACTACATATCACAATGTCATCTGCAAACATCATAGTCCATGGAGATTCCTGTCTAACCTCGTCCGTCAGCCTGTCCATCACCATAGCAAACAAGAAGGGGCTCAGAGCTGATCCCTGATGTAGTCCCACCTTCACTCGGAACTCCTCTGTCACACCTGCAGCACACCTCACTACTGTCTTACAGTCCTCGTACATGTCCTGCACCGCTCTAACATACTTCTCTGCCACTCCAGACTTCCTCATACAATACCACAGTTCCTCTCTGGGCACCCTGTCATAAGCTTTCTCCAGATCTACAAAAACACAATGCAGCTCCCTCTGACCTTCCCTGTACTTCTCAATCAACATCCTCAAAGCAAATACTGCATCTGTTGTACTCTTTTTTGGCATAAAACCGTACTGCTGCTCACAAATGCTCACGTTTGCCCTTAGTCTAGCTTCAACTACTCTTTCCCATAACTTCATTGTATGGCTCATCAGCTTTATTCCTCTGTAGTTGCCACAACTCTGCACATCTCCCTTGTTCTTAAAAATGGGCACCAGCACACTTCTCCTCCATTCCTCAGGCATCTTCTCATTATCTAAGATCTTGTTAAACAACCCGGTCAGGAACTCTATTGCCACCTCTCCTAGACACTTCCATACCTCCACAGGTATATCATCAGGACCGAGTGCCTTTCCATTCTTCATCCTCTTCAATGCCCTCCTCACTTCTTCCTTACTAATCTTTGCTACTTCCTGGTCCACAACAGTCACCTCTTCTACTCTTTGTTCTCTTTCATTTTCCTCATTCATCAACTCTTCAAAGTACTCTTTCCATCTTCCCATGACACTACTGGCACCTGTCAATACCCTTCCATCCCTATCCTTCATCACCCTAACCTGCTGCACGTCCTTCCCATCTCTGTCCCTCTGCCTTGCCAACCTGTATAGATCTTTCTCTCCCTCCTTGCTGTCCAACCTAGCATACAAGTCATCATAAGCCCCTTGTTTGGCCTTTGCCACCTTTACTTTCACCTTACGCTGCATCTCTCTGTACTCCTGTCTACTCTCTTCAGTCCTCTCAGTGTCCCACTTCTTCTTAGCTAACCTCTTACTCTGTATACACTCCTGCACCTCCTCATTCCACCACCAAGTCTCCTTATCTACTTTCCTTCCAGATGACACACCAAGTACTCTCCTACCTGTCTCCTTCATCACAGTAGCTGTAGTTGTCCAGTCATCTGGAAGGACTTCCTGACCACACAAAGCCTTTTTCAACTCCTTCCTAAAAGTCACGCAACACTCCTCCTTTTTCAGCTTCCACCATTTTGTCCTCTGCTCTGCCTTTACCCTCTTCATCCTTCTCACCACTAGAGTCATCCTACACACCACCGTCCTATGCTGTCTGGCTACACTCTCACCTACCACTGCTTTGCAGTCTCTGACCTCCTTCAGGTTACACCTTCTACACAAGATGTAGTCTAGCTCCACTCTTATAGGTCACCCTATGTTCCTGTCTCTTCTGGAAGAAAGTATTCACTACAGCCATTTCCATTCTTTTTGCAAAGTCCACCACCATCTGTCCTTCTGCGTTCCTCTGCAGGATACCAAACTTGTCCATCACCTCCTCATCATCTCTTTTTCCTGCACCAACATGTCCATTGAAGTCTTCATCAATGACAACCCTCTCACTTCTGGGGATGTTCGGCATCACTTCATCCAAGTATGACCAGAATTTTTTTTCTTCTCTATATCATGTCCTACCTCTGGAGCAAACCCACTAACAACATTGAACATCAATGTTGAACATTGAACATCAATCATATTTTTTAAATGATTTAAACGAATATATTAATATATTTGATTATTTAATTTAATTTATTTGAAAATACAATAAAGTAAAAATTTACTTGTAATTGTTCTGTTAGCGGTGACAGAAGATTTGTACTGCATGCAGTTGGAGTTTGTTTTTGTATTCAAACAACATTTAAAATTAATTATTCAGTAGTACTCAAATATACTCAAATTAGTATGTACAGTATATATACTTACATTTAAAATGTAGGACAGCTTTACCTTGTATGTATACATTCAAATCTTTTTAATTACAGTAGAACCCCGGGATATGAAATTAATTTGTTCCAAAAGGATTTTGGTAAGCCGAATTTTTTTGTAACCCGAACAACATTTGACATGTAAATTGGCTAATTTGTTCCACTCACTCGATAGAGCCCTTATACAATGGAAAAAAACACTGTTCTGCGCAGGTAATACTGGATACATAACGAGTATTGTTATACAAATGTAATGTACTAATAAAACCTGAAATAGAATGTATATTGAGTTAAATATAACTCAACTAACGTATATAATAATACGCAGCAAAGTGCAGTACAGCATTTAAACTGGCAGCGATAAACCAATCAGAGAAGAATACATAATACTACGTACAGTACGTACACTTACCTCCGCCATGCCTCTACTAGGTGTACTACCGGTATGCTGCAAAACAACATTTTTGCCAAGCGCCACCATATGTGAATGGATATCTGCCTTGACTCTTGTCCGAGCTTTCATGAAAGGCGGCATCATTGCTGAACAGCCGACTGACAACGAGACAGACGGATGTTTGACGGTGAAATTGTCCAGCTGTCCAAGTCAGATGCAGAAGATGAGATCTGATGTATTTGTGGAAGAAGAGTGATTAAAAAATACAGTGAGTGTATTGTTCAATAGCGGAATAAAGTTCAACTAAAGTCACTATTTTGCTTCCATCGCCTTTTTCGTAGACCGTATGTTTTAGCATGCGCCTTAAAATATGGTTAATCAGGAAAATTTCGAAAAAAATAAGTCTTGGTAAGATCGACAAACGTTCGTAAAACACATTAATTTTTGTAAGCCGAAGCAAAAAAAAATCAGAAAGGTATTTTCGTATCCCAGATTTTTTGTATTCCGGGGCATTTGTGTCCCGGGGTTCTACTGTATTTGAAAACTAAGCACATATTAAAAATTTTACTTGACTTATATATTATATTATATATATATTTTTAATTAAGCAAAAAAATATATATACATTTTCTTGCTAAATGTATGTTTTGTTTGTAGTGCATGTAATTGGAGTTATATTTTATATATTATTATTTTATATATTATTATTATTATTATTTATTTATTTATTTAAAAAAAATTATACTAAGTAAAAATTAAGTTACAACATTTATAAAGCCCCTTGATTAAGAGGTGGTAATATCTTGTCACCACCTCTTAACATTGCAAAGATATTGCAAGATTAATACGTGAATTCCTGAAGAATTCTCGTTTTGACAAAAAAATATCTGATGGGCACCAGGCCTGGGATGATCATAAATAAATAAATTAATCGGACAATAAATTATCTAAAGTGACTTTTTTCCTCGTCTCCTGCCTCCAAACAAGCAGGAAGAGGTTTCACTCTTGTCATATGAATATTTTTTTGTGTTTTTCTTAAAAGTAATGCTATCATCTCGTCTTGTCTTGTTCTGGTAGATTCAATCTCGGGTATCGTCTCGTCTCATCACAACTCTTATCCTTAATCTTTCTTGCTAAATGCTTTTAATTCTCCATAACATCAATGAAAACAAGTTTGACGCCCTTGCTAGAACACATCAAAATCAGCAGCCAGCTCTCCGGTGTCGGTTTGGACATTTCTTGGCATTGCCTCGTTTTCATGCCCCATTTAACACAACTCCGATGCTCCCATTGTGGTGAGGTGAATAATGTGTGCCCCTGGAATCAAGCCATCTATGCGGCGCTAAACACAATGAATGGGTTTCAGGGAGCATGCATTCAAGCGATCCTGAGTGGAGACATATGTGCGACATATTCATTTATTTCCTGCATGACTCATGCTTTGCAATGGGAGCAGGGGGATTTAAAAAAAAGTACATTTCCTCACCAACGAGAAGCAGCCTTTGGGCATGCGGCGCTATCTCTGTTCACGACCATTGCTCGAATTTTGGCAGTATGATTATAGCACGGGTGAAATAAGAATAAGAAGCTGAAAGAACACAAACAACATTTTAGGCAGGGGTGCCGAGGGCCATTTACAATTTAAGTTCAAATAGAAAAAAAACATTAAAAATGGAAAAAAATGGCTGTAATTTTAAGAGAATAAAGCCAAAATATTAAGAGAAAATAGTCAGTTTTACAAAAATACTTTTTAATACATTAAGTTTAAATATTAAAGAAAAAAATCTGTATTGTTTTAAATGTTGTAATATTATATTTTAAAAAAGTATTTTAATATATATAAGTTTTTAAAATATATATTTTTCATTCCCAAGTCTATGTGAAGACGGTAAACTGATAATATTATAAGAGAAAAATAATGTCATTTATGCAGCACAACGATGAAATATGAAATTAAATTCTATATAAATTAATTTTAATTTATTTTGTTTTAATAAAAAAAAAGAAAAATATAAAAAACAAAGAAAATAACAAATAAAGCTGTATGTTTTTGGGGAAAAATGTTACAAATTTACAATAATAAATTTGAAACAGAAAATTTAACAAAGCCATCAAAATATTGACAGAAAAGATTTACAATTTTACCAAAATACTGTAAATTTTTAAAATGATAAGAAAAAATTTGATTTTCGTAGTTTGGAGGTAAAATATTAAATATTTTAAAAAATGGATGGATGGATGGATATTTAATTTTATGGAATTGTTTATAAGTTGTAATATTATTTTTAAAAAATATTGTAATTTTTTTGTAATTAGGTTAGGAAAAAAGTGGAAATAAAGTTATAATATTACAAAAATAAAATTCCCAAAGATTATTTAAGACAAAAGTTCAAATATTTTGAGAAAAAGAGTACATAGCAAAGCTCATACTCATTATACACTTGTCCTTTAACTACATATAAATTCTTCACCTATCTACACGTGTCGCTTTACTAAATATCAAAGTTGCATCTTTTCATTTTTCTATGTGGGCCTCACTGGAAAACCACACCCTGATTTCAAGTATCATTCTTGGGTCACATCTGTTAGACAGAACTGCATACAGTTTGATGTACAATCCCATTGTATATTATGAGAGTAGCAGAAGACAGGCTACGCTGATATGCATCTACAAGAGCATGCGATGGACAGCGCCGTTCACTTTGGGCCTAATCTCCCAAAAGCAGGTTGGGAGTGGGTATTTTTTATCTGGTCACATCTTGCTTGACCCATATTTCACAAAGATATTGCCATGACACCCTGAATGGGTTCATTCATTTTGCACGGCATCCTATACACCTCACATACGCCGCCTTGCCTGTTCATTTCAAGTTTGTTTACATAAAAGTCGATTGTTTTTCTTTTGACAACAAACTAATTGGATGGTCGGTGGTAGCGACAACCATTCAACATTACTAAATGGAATATTTTGGTGTTTATGACAAAGAAAATACAGTTTTCAATCTTCTGAATGTGTTTTTTAACATGATTAGAGCCCTCTTGACATGAAAGAACACCCCTATGGTCACTTTTACACTCCAAATACTCAATATAATAAATATGACCACCATATGTGACCATTTCCTTGTTTTCTAGACAGTGCGCGTACTTCCGTGCAGTTTTAAATGCCGTTACACTCGTATTACCCGATATAGTAGACAAAATAATGTAAGACGGAAATAAAACTCCAGCGGTATCACAGGAAATGTGTTCCCTAGGGAACATTAGCGACAAGTCCAGTGCCTGTCTCACCAAACAAATACTGACACCTAGTGGCCAATGTAGAATACTACATTCACAATAAGAATGCTTCTTCTGCCTTGCGTTTGTATTTTAGTTAATTCAGTTATTTCATACAGCCACTTTTATGCTTTTAGGCTGTATTAACCCCACAACAACAACAATTTAATTATTTTTTATTTTGAAAAATCAGTGAGTCACGATTAAAAGTTACTTTTTACAGTAATGTATGTCCCTAGAGTCTCTTTAACGTGGCAAATATCTATAATATGCCTCCACTTTTGAGAGACAAAGTGCTCCACAGCTCATGAAAAAAAAAATCCTTCCACAGGCTTTTCTACACAACTTTAAATAAAACCTGGATTGCAGACAGCCTAGTACCCGTCGGTTATAAGTTTGATCTTTTTTAAAGGGATGGCGTCGTGACTACACAGAAGCATAAACCAGCTGGAGCCACCATGGAAGGAGGGTTGCAGAACTCCTGGCATCATCCATCCATTTTCTATGCCGCTCATCCTCATTAGAGTCGCGGGTATGCAGGAGCCTATCCCAGCTGACTGTGGGCGGGAGGCGGGGTACACCCTGGACTGGTCGCCAGTCAATCGCAGGGCAGACAAACAAGCAGTCACACTCTAATGAACAATTTAGAGTCGCCAATTAACCTAACATGCATGTTTTTGGAATGTGGGAGGAAACCGGAGTACCCGCAGAAAACTCACGTGCCCCAGGTAAAAAATGCCGAGCATCTTGCGGAGTCTAGGTAGCAAAACTGAGAACCAGTGGCAACCCTTCTTCCGTCGGTCCCGCTGCAGTGGCAACGCAGAGACTAAAGAAGGTGTTATCCTGCAAGGTAAATAAAGTTACATTAGCGGTTATAATAACAATATCAGTGCAGCTTGGTTAATATACAGTGCTGTTATGTAAATACAACACTGTTGGCATTTTTTTCAAGGTGAGGGCAATGTTAGCTAGGCTCATACAACATAGTTTTCTGGCTTTAGGACGCACAGAAAAGGGGAATAAATGTTTCACGCACAGGATTGTTGCTACAAGTCCTCCGTTTAATCTCCAAATGGTTCCTTCACCTGGAAAACTATTGACGCGTGGTTCAAATTGTGACTATAATCAGTGTAAACATCCTCTGTCTCGTCAACTGTTATGTTTGTCAACTCCAAACGTCATTTTTGCCAATTTATCGTTTGCGTTCAGAAAAACCAAACAATGTAGTACATAATTATGAACAATAAATAACTTATTGAAGCAGAGTTGATAAATCATGTCAGGGACCCTTTAAAGCTACAGACTAGGGGGTAACGATTCATCCACTACTTCGATGTATCGATTTATCATCCTATGATCCGACTAGGTGGATCTAGGTTCACCGAATTGCCAACCAAGACGACAAGAATGCTGGCGTGTGTGCTCGTGTGTTTATTCTTGCAATAAAAAGCGCGTTGATCAAACACCGCCTTTTAGGTGCGTGTGTGCAGACGTGGCAGTATGTAGGATATTCAATCACTTTAATATCTGCAGATGAAATTTCATTCAAATCTGATGGTGGTGGCAAATAAATTCTTCAAAGTCTGCTGGGATAGGCTCCGGAATACCCGGGACCCTAATGAGGATAAGCGGTATGGAAAATGGATGGATAGAAATTCTTTAATACTTGGAGTAGAGAAGTGGATGAGATATCAAATTACATTTAGTCATGTTTTCATCACAGACTTGATTTAATTCAACCTGAAGTGTTTGTTACACTTTATTCAAATACAATGTGAATGCGTTTACCATGAATTTTTGTTTACTTGTTTATTTACATCCATAATTCATTTATACCCGATTCTCTTATAAAAAGCAATGGGAATGTAGGGAACTTCACCTGCTCTGTCCGGTACATAATATGGATATAATATATTGATATTAATATAAAATTTATTTCACAGTCATATTGCTTGATTTTTTTGTCTAAAAAGTTACTCCATCAATCCATCTACTTTCCATCCATTTTCTTCCGCTTATCCGAGGTCGGGTCGCGGGGGCAGCAACCTAAGCAGGAAGCCCAGAGGTCCCTCTCCCCGGCCACTTCGTCTAGCTCTTCCCAGCGGATGCCGAGGCGTTCCCAGGCCAGCTGAGAGACATAGTCTCTCCAGCGTGTCCTGGGTCTTCCCCGAGGCCTCCTACCGGTTGGACGTGCCCTGAACACCTCCCCAGGAAGGCGTTCGGGAGGCATCCTAACCAGATGCCCGAGCCACCTCATCTGACTCCTCTCGATGCGGAGGAGCGGCGGTTCTACACCGAGTCACTCCCGGATGACAGTGCTTCTCACCCTATCTCTAAGGGAGAGCCCAGCCACCCTGCGGAGAAAACTCATTTCGGCCGCTTGTACCCGCGATCTTGTCCTTTCGGTCACTACCCAAAGCTCATGACCATAGGTGAGGGTAGGAACGTAGATCGACCGGTAAATTGAGAGCTTTGCCTTTTGGCTCAGCTCTCTTTTCACCACGACAGATCGGTGCAGAGTCCGCATCACTGCAGACGCCGCACCAATACGCCTGTCCATCTCCCGTTCCATCCTTCCATCACTCGTGAACAAGACCCAGAGGTAATTAAACTCCTCCACTTGAGGCAGGACCTCATCCTTGACCCGGAGATGGCACTCCACCCTTTCCCGGGCGAGAACCATGGACTCGGACTTGGAGGTGCTGATTCTCATCGCAGCCGCTTCACACTCAGCTGTGAACCGATCCAGTGAGAGTTGAAGGTCACTGCTCGATGAAGCCAACAGGACCACATCATCTGCAAAAAGCAGAGATCGAATCCTGCGGCCACCAAACTGAAACCCCTCAACGCCCTGGCTGCGCCTAGAAATTCTGTCCATGAAAGTAGTGAAGAGAATCGGTGACAAAGGGCAGCCCTGGCGGAGTCCAACCCTCACTGGAAACGGGTCCGACTTATTGCCGGCAATGCGAACCAAACTCTGATTTAAAGTTACTGAATCGTTTGGAATTGTATCATTCTTTATCAACCAATATCGTCTTTGGATCGAATCGGCACCCTTGAATCGTGATATGAATGGAATCGTTACACCGCTGTTACAGATGTGTTTTGTAGGGTTTACTAGAAGCACTTTTAAATCAGTCAAAATTCCAGCGTTAAGGTTGGCTTTAGGAGGACACCCGGCCCAGTGCACCTTTGTGGCACATGAGACTTTAATGGAAGTCTAGTTCATTGTGGCTGTGACACGTTTTTGCTTGCTTGGTTTCCGCAGCCATCAAGTGATTAGGACCGGAGATGATTTCCTCTGCATCCTATCGCCTCGTTATTGTCAAGCAGCCTTGCTTGTTCCCCCCGCCATGAGGCCATAGGATCAATAGGCTGTGCCCTCCACGAGGCGCCTGCAGACTCGCCTTGATCTGGTTATTAATAACCCGAGCAATAAAGAAATGCCATGAGGAGAAATTGATTATTCTGTCATGCCAACAGAAGCAGAACAGGAACAAAAGTGGTGTGCACAAACACCCAAATCGACAGTGACAGCACAGCAGTGAAGCAAACTTCCATGAGAAAAAAGTTCTGTATCTGAGCCTGTTTGGGACTCATGGTGCACTGCAGAGCTAATCCTACCACCGCTTTCTTCAGCTGTTTTCATGGACAGTGCAGGGAGAGGAGAGGAAGTCCCAATGTGTGTGAAAAAGGACAGAGGTGGGGGGTTATTTATGAGTGCTATATGTTGACTAGAATAGGTGGGCTGCGCTTGTGCATGACAGCTTGTCAGCGCAATAATTAGAAGGGATGTGTTTATCATGACTTTTGCATCCAATTCCAATCCCAACATGCTTACTGGTGTAGCTGCTCAAGGTGGGTAGAAGGACACGCCGTAATCACAAACATTGCTTTTAAAACTGCTTTGCTGTTGTGTAAATAACCACAGCGTTTTTTACATATAAAACATAAACTACTGCAAACTGTTTGCAGGCAATCCAACCTCAAGTAAAATCAATAAATCAATATTTGTTCATTTTGCTAGTCTGGGATTCAATGTAAAGTGGTACAGTCGTCCCTCTTTTATCATAGTTAAATGGTTCCTACATTTTCAAAAATTACTTTTTGTTTCGTTTGCTTCTCATATCATGACTTCAAAAACATACAACGCTAATAAAATTACACTTTTTTTCACATAATGAAAATTTGTTTTGTCTATTGTCGATTAAGTTCTACTTCTATTATCCCAATTATGCGGTTTGTTTTTTTAATTATCCAACTATTTGAGCTTTCTTTTTGAACATTTTCCTCTTGTAATTATGACTTTACCATATTTTGACTTTATTCTTGCAACATGAGAACTTTTTCCACAACTACATTTTCCAAAAATGACAACTTTACTGTTGTTTGTCGTGATATTATGACTTTAAAAATTAATGTCTAATATTTCAGCTTCGTGCTACTGAAATGATGTTATTTTTCCTCATGATTTTACAACATTATTCTTGTAAAATTACGACTTTTTCTCCTTAAATTACGTTTCATGTTTTTACTTATTTTTGCAAAATTACTGCAGATTTTTTAATTTTTGCTGCTGTTTTTTTTAGTTCTCGTCACACATGGCATATTTTAAAAAAACAGCAAAATTGAAAAAAAAGGTTAATTTCACAAGAATAGAATCAGTTGTCATTTTACAATAATAATAAAAATACTAATAATAAATACAAGTAATAAAAATCTAACGTCGTTTTGGTAGCAGTTGAAATATAAAGGGAAAAATTAATGTTTAAAAGTAATGTTATGAAAAACTAAACAATGATTAAAGTTATAATTTTTGAAATATTAGGTTGTGAAAAAAAAATAAATAAAAGCCAAATATTACAAAATAAAAGCTTTTAAAAGCAGTCAAAAGCATAGAATAGAAATATTGTTATTTTAACGCCATGAGAAACAAAACAAACAAAAGTTGTAATTTTTGAAAAATTAGATTGGGGAAAAAGTTATAACGTTGTAAATAAAAATACCTGAATGAAGTCCAAATATTGTGGGAATAAAGTCATAATATTACAAGAGTAACATTATGGAAGATTTAAAGAGTTGAACTGTTTGGGGGAAAAAAAACAGCAAAAATGTGGTTACAAAAAAAAGATAAAAGTTGATACAAATAATTGGCTTTTTCACCAAAACTACAAAGCTGAGATGCAGTTTTGTCTTGAAATATATATAACTTCTTAGCATATCAACATGTGTTGCTTTATAAAATGTCAAAGGGACAATGGTATTCTTTAAATTTCCACTATATGGCGCTTGGTGGAAAAAGTTTTGGCCACCCAGGGTTAGGGTGTATATGTAGCTCCTTTTGGTGTTGCAGAGATGGTAGCTCTCCTATCCTCTCCAGCAAGTACTGGATAACTCTGCATCACTTCTATCTGCTAGTGTGAGAATACAACACATTTCTTGTTATTGTTGTCTTGCTCCCGTCGAGGCCCGAGGCGAGAGAAAAATCCAATTTTCAAGGGGACGCCTTCTTTCTCGCGTCCTTGTGCACGTCCATCAAATGTCCATTTTTTTCCGACCGCTGCATTTCTTCCACAGGTCATCGGGGCAGTAAATGTCAAGGCCGGTTTGTAAGCAAGAAATGTTGCCTCCAAAAGTAACATTTCATTAGTATCGTATTTCATGAAATTAAATACATTTTAGCTAGCAGTTCAAAGCAAACTAAAAAGATTCGTTAGTTGGGTCACTTTATGCCAACGTACCTTGTATAAATGCACCTGCAGTGTGCCCTCTTCTCCCAGAGGTGACATACTTTGTGACAACTCAAGTCTCAGCAACACTATTAACTTTGGTCTTGGTGAGAGAGCCATCTGCCAGGGCTTTGAAGCTA
>QODF01000426.1:257896-281624 GCA_024372805.1 Oostethus manadensis | reverse complement strand
TGCAGCAGACTGGACCATTTTGCCAAAATGTCATCGTAGCAACTCAAAATGATTCTCAGTAGTTTGTGTGGCCCCCACGTGCTTGTACGCATGCCTGACAACTTCGGGGCATGCTCCTAATAAGACGATGGATGGTGTCTTGGGGGATCCCCTCCCAGATCTGGACCAGGGCATCACTGAGCTCCTGGACAGTCTGAAGAGCAACCTGGCCGCGCCGGATGGACCTAAACATAATGTCCCAGAGGTGTTCTAATGGGTTTAGGTCAGGTGAACATAGGGGGCAGTCAATGGTATCAGTTCCTCCATCCTCCAGGAACTGCATGCATACTCTTGCCACATGAAGTTGGGCATTGTTGTGGAGCAGGAGGAATCCAGTGCCCACTGCACAAGCTTAGGTTCTGACCATGTGGCGGGAACCTGCAGAGGTCCGTGTGTCCTTCCAGCCCTCAGGTCACCCTCATGGAGGCTGTTTCTGATTGATTGGTCAGAAACATTCACACCAGTTGCCTGGTGGAGGTAATTTTGTAGGGCTCTGGCAGTGCTCACCCTACCCTGCTTGCACAAAGGAGCAGATACCAATCATGCTGATGGTTTAAGGACCTTCTACGGCCCTGTCCAGCTCTCCAGGAGTAACTACCTATCTCCTGGAATCTCCTCCATGCTCTTGAGACTGTGCTGGGAGACACAGCAAACCTTCCTGCAACGGTACATATTGATGCGTCATCCTGGAAGAGTTAGACCACTTGTGCAACCTCTGTAGCGTCCAGGTACTGCACCTTGATATCAACAGGGAGGTTGATCCAAGCCAAATGACAAACTACAGCAGTAGAAAGACAGTCTGTAAAAAATCGGCCAAAAGAGATGAGAAGTCAGTGGCCTCAACCTGAAAAAACATTCATGTTTTGGGGTCTGTCTCATTGTTGTCCCTCTTATGCACCTGTTGTTGATTCTATTACCAACACAGTAGCTCAAACTGATTAACAACCCCCTCTGCTACTTAACTGACCAGATCAATATCCCAGAATTTTGACTGATGGGTTACTATTCTCTGATTGAAAAATTTTCCTCTAATTTTTTTGAACAGTGTACAGTATATATACACACATATACATATGTATATATATACACACACAAATATACATATATACACACACACACATATATATATATACACACATATATATATATATACATACCTATACACACACATTTTTTAAAATGCACTTTCTTACTACTGCAAATAAGATATTTCAACATTTGGCTAAAGCTGGACACAATAACAAGGATCTACTGCATTTAACAGCGTTCACGACGAAACAGATCAATAGATCACCCTCCTCTCTCATAAATGCACATCTTTTTATCTGTTTTTCCACTGCACACATCAAGTCCTCTCTTGCACAAATTTAGGAGGATCGCCTTTACTCACTCAGCATATATCAATAATAAACACTGACCAGCAGATAACAAAGGTGTAGGTGGCTTTTAGTGAGTGATGTATCACTCTTGGCTTGTTGCGTGTCCTCAAAACGCCCACTCGGCTGGTGGTCTTGCTGCCAAAACAACATTTGGAGTGCACTTTGATGCACTCCTGTCTTTCCCTGCTCTTTGTTCATTAGGACTCAAAGTGATGTGCTGTGTGTAGTTGTTGTCATTAGAGTGACCAAGGTATGTGTGTTGTTTTGTCCAGAGATGGCCTCCTCATTCCTGTCAAAGCGGCCACCAAAGCAGGCTGAGAACTGCAGAAGGGCATTTGTCGGGGAAATTAAGTCTGAAGACGGCAGCACTTGGCCTTGACGAGTCAGAAACGAGTCGCGCCCTCGACTGACCGACTTGCGACCTGTGAGTGCTTGGTGCTCGAAATGTTTGCTTTTATAACCACTTAAGTTGCTTTGCAGACCTGAAATGACATTTGGCATGCCAAGAAGGTAAAGTGCCAAATGGATGGGGTGTAGCTGTGAAAATATTATTGAACATTTCTTCTACACCACTACGAGCTCCAACCATAATAATAAAAAAAACATATAGTTACATTAACACCTAACAAACTAAGATCGTGTTTGTACATACAGGATATTTGATAGAGTTTCCATATTATTTTGTTTTCCTCTCACCCGGAGCATGAACTGCACAAGCCTTTTGACTCAAGGTCAAGATAAATCCCCTTGAAATGCATGAAAGATTGAGATAAACATAGGGGGCTTAGCTTTCCCAAGAAAAGAATGACTTATGCATGTGTGTAATGTCAGTGAACACAGCATCCAGCTTCCGGTGTCTGATTAAAAAGTGAACTGCAAATGGAGCCTGTGTGAGAATAGCGCTCCTACACTGGCGACTGTCACGGCACAATGCGCCGCATCATCTTCTCCCGAGCTCTTTGACTTAGTGTGATATGCCAGCGCTGAGGCTGATGGGAGCAGGCCGGCAGAGGACCGCTGATGCAAGTTAAATTAGCTGTGTGTAAGTTTTCCCCGCACACAATCAAGCGTGACGAACCGATAATACAAGATCAAATGAAAAGAGATGCAAACATCAAATGATGACATGAAAAGACGGGATAAGGAGATGAGGCAATGAGATGATATGAGGAAATGAGGCAAAGAGGAGAGATGAGATCAAGACAGGGAGACACGAAGATGAGATGGAAATATTAGATGATAAGAAAACAAGATGAAATATATTCTATGAGAATATGAGAAAAGGCAAGGAGGAGAGATGAAAAATAAAATGAAAAGAGATGAGTACGTAAAATGATGAAATGAAAGGGTGAGATAAGGAGATGAGACAATGAGATGATGAGATGATATGAGGAAATGAGGCAAAGAGGAGAGATGAGATCAAGACAGGGAGACACGAAGATGAGATGGAAATATTAGATGATAAGAAAACAAGATGAAATATATTCTATGAGAATATGAGAAAAGGCAAGGAGGAGAGATGAAAAAAAAAATGAAAAGAGATGAGTACGTAAAATGATGAAATGAAAGGGTAAGGAGGTGAGGCAATGAGATTAGGCGATGAGGTGACGTGAGAAGGGGCAAAGATGAGAGATGAAATGTGGTGATGAGAAGATGACATAAGGAGAAAAGGCAAGAAGATAAGATGTAAATAGTATCTCAAGAGATGAAAAAATATTATGAGATGAGGGCATGAGATGATGTGATGAGGCTAAGAGGAGAGATAAGGTAAGATAAAATAAGAAGAGATGAGAAGATAAAATATTGAAATGAGAAGATGAGATAAGGCAATGTAATAAGATGATATGAGGAGATGAGAAGATAAAATGATGAAATAAAATAGGATGAGATAAAAAGGTGAGGCAATCAGATTAGATTGGAAGATGAGATGAGAAGATAAAATGAGAGGATGAGATGAGAAGAGGATTTGAGATGGGATGGTGAGATAAGATATGAGATGATGAGATAACATAAGATGAGACGATGAGATTAGATATTAAGAGTTGAGATGAGGCAAAGAGACGACAGAAAAAGTGATGAGGTAATAAGATAAGATGAGATGAGTACATAAAATGATGACATGAGAAGACGTGACGCAGTGATGAGACGAGATGAGAAGGAGTGAGATGAGAAGATGATATGAAAGAAGATACAATGAAAGAAAGATGAGTTGAGAAGAGGCTATGAGATGAGATGATATTAGGAGATGAGAAAAAGGCAAAGAGGAGAGATGTGAGAAGGGAAGACAAGAACATAAAATCAGATGAGAAGATGTGATGCGGTGATGACACCAGATAAGATGGGGTGTGAGATAAGATGATACAGAGCGAGGAGATGAGATGAGTTGATGAGATGATAACAAATGAACAATGAACAACACAAGAACTTTGCACACTAACAGTCTAAAGTTTAGACCCACTTTGTCACTCAATACTGTGAGAAAGCATCTCTAAACTTGTGACTCAAGACAAGGTCCATCGAAATGATGACAAAAACAAGAAAGAAGATACTGTAGGTACTGTATATGTTGCAACATTTCACACTGCCCTACTTTTCGGACACAATCCAAATGCATTGTAATGAAAGGTTGAGCAATAAAGCAACTGGCAGCAACGGAAGAGTGCTTGAATTTCGCTTAGGCTTGCTTAAGGACATTGAGAGGAAGGACTGAAAGGGGTCATGAATGGTCACTAATTACACTTCGTTCTGTCTTGCCCAAAATCCTCGCAAAATCTCACGACACTGGATATTGCTTTACACTTCCAATCGATTGCGCCCCTATTGAACTTTGGCAGTATAGGTTTGTCACAACTGTCGCCTGGCGAAATGAAGCCTGACTCGGCCAAACGACAGACACAATCTTATTCCGGTCCAGGGGAGGGCTAAAAGAAAATTGTTCCAGACGCTTCAATAGACCCAAGGATGGAGAAATATTGAGCATTGCCTTTTCGTCGGAGCTCATTTTGCTCTCCCTCCTCTCCTCTCCTGCACTTCCTACTGCCTTCTTTGCCATCATGACTGACTTAACACATTCTACACATTTTAAGAGAAATCAATGAGGCCACCGAACGAGATAGGCGCGTGCTTAGCTAGGGAAATTGATTCCATCTAGACGGGCCCCCCCGTAAATACCCCAGGATGCATGCATGTGAGCGTGGGGGTAGAAAAAAGAATACCGTGCAAAAGTGCTTTGGCTGTCACAGCATGATGTGGAATGGAGCCTGGCAAGGCCTGATGATGATGATGATGGCTTTCGTGCATTCACAGATGGTTTCCCTTGTATTGATGGACATGACCACGCAGGAACGATGGCTTGCTGTGTGTGAACCAAAACCATTCCTAACATAGCAAACTTTAACGTGACGACATTCGCCACTGAAATAATGTGTGTCCCTAGGGCACGAGCATTCAAAGGGCGGCCTTGTTCTAAAAATAGAATTTAACATGAAATTTACAAAACAAAAAAATGAGAAAAAGTCCTAACTTTATGAGAATTTGAAAAAACTTAATTTTTGTGGCATAAAGTTGAAATATTCAAGAAAAACATGATTTTTATTTTTTATACGTTGTAATATTTTGAAAAACAAAGCAAACAAATACAGTTGTAATATTAGAGTGCAGAAAAAGCTATAATGGGACTGAAAAACAATAATAAAGTCAAAATATGACGGGAATAAACTAAGATGAAAATTTTCAAAAAAGAAAGTGGAAATAGTAAATTAAAAAAAATGAAAACAGCAAAAATGGCTGTATTTTTTATGTAATTATGTAAAAAAATAAACTGTAATGAGAAAAACAGTCACAAAAAAGAATGCCATTTTATTAAAAATGTATTACACAAAAGAAGTCACAATTTTATAAACATTTAAAAAAAAACAAGTGGCCCGAGTGCCGACAAACACAAATTGTGTCAAATGTTCATGTGGTCAATTTATTCTAGGCAAAATTGTGGCTCAAAAAAAAGGACAACAAAAGTTTCCTCTATTGTTCAGCTTTCTTGGACACATAGAGAAAAGGAAAGCGAGGGTCAGGAGGAACAAAGCCACACAAACCCCTATCCCTTTGACTTAAAAAAGAGCATTATCGTGATTATTAACCACTACCCTATTATTGTTTTATTTATATTTAAGGCAGAGTCTGTAGCTATTAGCCATTTCCTTTGCAAGTTCGCAACACAAAAGCAAAAGGACAGGGAGGGTCGGCAGGAACAAAGACAAATATTTGACTTCAACAATAGCACTATCATGGTTATGACACATTGACTAGTACTCCATCATGGGTCGTCAGGAACAAAGACTGACAAAGAAGTCACTTTTCAAACAACACTACAGGGATTATAAAATGTGTATTTTGATGCTTTGAATCACTACAGTCATTGCTTTTGTTTATATTTAAGGCAGAGTTTGCAGATTTTAGCTGTTTCCTTTGCGAGTTTGGGGTCGGCAGGAACAAAGTCAGACAAAGATCTGACTTCAACAACAGCACTACCATGATTATGACACATTGATTTATACACTTGGAACTGGTACTTCATCATTATTTTATTTTATATTTAAGGCAAGCTCTGTAGAATTTACCCATTTCCTTTGCAAGTTTGCAACACAGAAGGGAAAGCACAGAGAGCGTCGGCAGAAACACAGTCGGACACAGAAATGAGAAGGAAGTGATGTGTGTGATGTCGGCTGGCTAATGTTGAAAGTGGCCGACAGCAGCTCCTGTGTGAATGTTCGCTGCATGTGTTCCCTCAAAAAGACATGGAGAGTTGTCAGGAACAAAGCCACACAAAAGACATAAAAAAAAACAGTTCTATGAAGACTGCAATTTTATTTATTCAGTGATTCATTTCTCTGTCTTAAATATAAACAAAAACAAAGACATACACCGTAAGCCAAAAACTGGAGTAAATGTCCAAGCTGCTAATACTTGTCATACTTGTACGGGTTATGGCTCTTGCTGACACAAAGCACTATGGGATGTGGGAGTAGAAAAGCACCACATTGTCTTAAGCTGTTTATGACGTTTCCTTTAATGCAAACACTCCCCTGCATGCTCAGAGAGACACTTAAGTGGATCATGGCACACACATATTCAGCCTTGCAACCCGCCACCCTCGCTCTGTCAGCGCACCTGGCAGCTCATCCATTTCCACTATTTACATTTCAAAGTCCACCCCCCCACACACACACACAGAGACACAATCACCATCTGGTATTGGTGGCTTTTGCTTCAGTGACTTCACACAGGAAGCTGGCTGGCGTTTTTTGTTTTTGCTTATTTCATCTCAAATTCTAGCTGTGTCAACAAGCACTTTTTTTTTAATTTACACCCAGCTCTGCGTTTTAAGTGTGGTGAACACGCAGGAGGCGTGCGTGTGTGTGCTGCTGAGGCCCGGAGGATGCCTTATCAGTCGTCTTCAGAGAGGCAGACGGCGCTCGCATGCCCAAATCACGGGCGCTCAAAAGAGTTGTGACACACACCTACAGCTCTGGC
The DNA here is from genome assembly GCA_024372805.1 of Oostethus manadensis. NCBI lineage: Eukaryota > Metazoa > Chordata > Actinopteri > Syngnathiformes > Syngnathidae > Oostethus > Oostethus manadensis. The sequence continues at coordinate 274,677 of QODF01000426.1, read as the reverse complement.
GCGAAGAAGAAGAAGAAGAAGAAGATGGCGGCAATATCCAGAGAGAATTTCACGCTCTGGAAAAAGGCTGTGATAAAAGATGAACATCACTTGAAAGCTACAGTATGCAACACACGTTCGGGGGAGTGGATGGAGCTCGGGGACGCCAGCAATTACTTTACTAGCGTAACGAGTATAGAATGATGACGACAAACTTTATTCCTAATTTATTATGCTATCTGAAGTTTTCCATTAGGTCTGACAACAAAGCTGCGTAGTTTCTACTGCTTAGTATTATTCCAGCAACTGAGTTACCTTGACATAACCCAAAAATCACCACACTTTTCAAGCTTGTATAGTCTTCTAAAACAACGCCATAGGAATCATCAAATGTGTATTGATATACTTTGAATCACGACTCTACCTTGCTTTATTTTATATTTAAGACAGTATGTCCCTTTTGCCGTTTCCTTGGAAAGTTTGTAATGCAGCAGCAAAAGGACGGGCAGGGCCGGCAAAAACAGTCGGACATAAAAATGGAAAGGAAGTCATGTGTGTGTAAGAATTGACTGTTGCTGAGTGCTTGCAGCTGATTAGCAGTGTAGAGAGTGGCTGACAGCAGCTCCTGTGTGAATGTTCTTCACATGTGTTCTCTGCTTGTTAATAATAACTTGAATAGAAGTCCATCGGGAGTCTCTGCTTAACCATAAAGAATGGCAATAGAGCAGTGGCGGCTGTTGGTTATTTTTTCCGGCCTACATCATAAATGTGTTTATTTATACTGTATGTAAATTCTAACCCCTGTTCCTAGTTGTTCTTAACATCATCATCAACTTTGTTTCAGACACATACATGGTCGATGTAAGAACAATGATGTATGAACAAAGATTTGACTGGCACTAGTCCAGCGAAGCACCTTTAACAGCATCCTCATGCCATTCTTGCATGCCACCCGATGTTTACATAAACGGCTTTTTCTATAATGCCGCCACAGGTGGGTAGAATACATAGAAAGACACCAAGTCGCTTCAAGATCGCCGATTTGCTCATTTCACCGACAATCAAAAAGGCATTCCGCCTCAGACAGATCATCCAATCATCATGCAGAATCCAAGCATCCACTGGCCCATAGACCCAAAGAGATGCTCAGTGTCCGCTAGGCGGGACAAAGCCCAGCCTCGATTTATCCAATGACCGTGCAGTTTTGCTCAGTGGAAGAACCCACTCTACGCGTCCCCATCAAAGTCAGTAGACGCTCAGCGTTCAACTGTGGAGCGGATGAATGAGAAGGCAGTGGTGTCAGTTACCTGTGACAAGTAGCTAAACAAAAGATGAAGGTATTCTGCAGCATATTTAGTCAATGAAATGTACACATCGCAATACATATTTCACCACTTTTTTTACATCTTAGGAGAAGCTGAGGTTCCTATGCCGTCTTAGAGCAATCGCCACTGCAGTAGCGTGGTATTCTACACCGGTAGCCACCGCAGGAGCAGCCAGTGCTATTATTAGCCTCTCTTATATTATTTATGCCTAAATTATTTTCCATTATTATGCCTAGTATACTGGGTAATACAAGTGTAAAGGTGACTACCGGGGTGTTATTTCATGTATACTGTACATGGTTCTAATAATGTTATAAATGTATTTAGAAGGTCATACAAAGTTTTTATATCCATCCATCCATTTTCTATGCCGCTTATCCTCATTAGGGTCACGGGGATGCTGGAGCCTATCCCAGCAGACTTTGGGCGAGAAGCGGGGTACACCCTGGACTGGTCGCCAGTCAATCGCAGGGCAAGTTTTTATATGCGCTATGAAAACATTCAATTTATTATTATTGAAAATTCCCTTATCATGCTCAGATGTAGAATCAATTACCTGAAATAAACGAGGGGTGACTGTATATGCCAAGCCATCAGAAGTAATGACAAAACAATATGTATAATTTCACTGACTATATACGTCTACAGTTTCATACTTTCTGCCACGCGTGGGAGTCGGAGCAGGAGGGGAGGTTCCCAAGATGCGGAGACGAGGCCTGGTAAGTCTCTCTACTCCATGTTGTAACAGAGAGAGCAATTCCCAAACATAAAGCGTCGGTGCATAAAAAGAAACGACAGGAGCACCGCGGCCAGGACGAAGAAGACTAAACATAAAACTACCTGTGAGTCAGGCAAACTACTGTGCTAGCAGGAGGGAAGAAAAACAGACAAAACTAAACAGAATCTAAACAGGATAACTACACAGCAGCATGGACACCGGCGAAAAGTGGGCACCAGACATGGAAAAATAATCCAGTAACCTCCAGCAGGAGTCAAAGGTATAAAAAGAGGTGGAGCCGGGTTGGTAACCGGTGCGACCGATGCAGTAGAACCACCTGACTCACGGCTGGCCAATGTCTGCAGAGGGTACACAAGACAGAGCAGTAAGTGAAACATAAGACCAACACGCGCCCATGTCACAGTGGAGTGGGACACTTTCCTTCATACAAGGGGTGCCCCATCTGATATTGATGTCGGATATCGGTCTGATATCAGCCAAAAACACAAAATAAAATTACATCGGCCTGCATCTAAAATCTCAGATACTGGCACTACAAGCAGTCCATTCCAATATTTAAGAACCGTGATGCACTATGGGTGTGTATTTCCCCTTAAAAATTGGGATTGACCTCAGTTTCCCTAGCAACAGAGACAAAGTACAGTCGAAAGGTCCATGCTGTGATGTGCGACATCAGCGTTTATCAGCCAAAAGCAACACGCATGCAAAGAAATCACCATTTGGTGGCAGAAAACATAAAAAGGGTTCAAGCTAATGAATGTGCTGGTGGAGAATCCTCCAAAGAGAGCCGTCTGGCGGTGGCGGCGAGGGATTACAAGCGTTGCACTTGATGTCGCAGTTGGGCAAAATGTGTTCGTTTCCATAGAGTGTGCTCTTATATGAATAATGGAAAGTAGCAGATGCCCCCGAAGGACATGAAAGTTTAATGTGTCTTATAAATTCCTCCATTTTTTTTTTTTTTTTTGCTCAACACACTTGACTCGCCGAGTCGGCCGTACGATGCGAATCAATTACAAGAAGAATGCAGAACATACTGGTGTAGAAGCGCTGTTGTCTCACACAATGCACTAGTGGATATATCTGGAATATTGTTGCTAGCATAAGGAAAAGCCTGCGCTCAAATCAAACGCACAAGCAACATTTCCACTGTGACAGTGTCACATTCCAGCAAGGACTTCCACCATCACACACCTCATTACAAATGCCAGCTTGTCTTATATATATATTTTTTTACTGCAGACACAAATTAATCTGCATGCTGCAACATAACCCAGTTGCCATGCTAAGGTTAAGTCGTTTGACAAGAAATTGGCTCTTCTGCTTGGCTTTTTCCTGCAAAACTGGAAAAAAGTGTGATTAGTCAAGATAAATAAATGCATCTAAATTCATTCTAGAGGAATGATAATACAACTCGCACACGGGAAATGTAGTAGAAAAGCTTTCGAAAAGATCATCTCAATATTGTCTGCAGAACTTGACTTATTTTCCCTGCAACATTATTTCCACACCCTAAATTATGCAGAAAAATAACATAAAAAAATGTAAAAAAACACAAATCACACCACATTAGCGATGACTAGCTCGATTCCTTTTACCGAGTCCAGTTCTTATGAGTCGCTCACTGAAGTGAATCGTGCACTTGGTTCCTTCGAGTCTGTCGCCACAAAGAGCAAGTGCAGAAACTCTTTGGTGAAAGTTCATACTGTCTTCTTAAGTGAAATTGTTTTTAAGGTTCTTTTGGTAAGACAGAGTAGCTTGTCTTACCAAAAGAACCTTAAAAACCAATTGCAGAAACTTACGTGCACAACAAGCAGGGTACTCCACTCAGTCACTGGGAAAGCAAATATGCAGAAACTCCGACATGCGCAACGACTTGCACCTGTGAGTCAATGAAAGTCGAGTCTTTGTCGACCCATGAGTCAGTACAACTTGAGTCTTTGTCGAGCACCCGTGAGTCAGTGAAACGCAAACTTTGTTGAACACCGGTGAGTCAATGAAACTTGGGCTTGCGTGTCAGTGGAACATGAGTCTTTGTCGGGCAGGCGCAAAAGAATGCTTCTAACCGACACGAGAGCCTGGGAGTCCCGATTTAGTAACTCATTCAGGACTTGTACATTGTTTTTTGTCTGACATTTGCAGGGAAGACAAGTATCAAGAAAGAGACATGTGAAACCTTGTTAGTCATTCTTCAATGCTTTTTACCATTAAGCGTGCTTAACTTGTTTTTACACTTACATGGCAGGTTCTAAAAGTTTCATCGTGGCGACAGCTTGATGATGGAATGGATTTTGTTTTCATTTGCATGGTTTCCTATTGGGGTAATTGACAATATGAACAGATTGAAGATCAGTGAGCAAGTATGTGCTGCTTTGAGCTCCTGTTGCACACATTAATCATACATCAAGCATATGCAAACATTAAAGGGTATGTTCTTCACGCTACTCTCCATTTTTGCTGGGTGACACATGCTTGTAGACACACGCGCACCCACACAGAAGAAGTGCACAGCTAAGTCTGCGAGGGTGTACTGGATAAGAGTGCGTGCAACGAGGGAGATTGGAAGCAGAATTGTCTAAAAGTGGGTCAATATGGCCGTGACTCCTTTTGCCCGGAGACAATCGGGGACCTCGAAAATCGCAGAGGATAAAAGTTACAGAAATTGCATTGAACAGAGAGAAAAATTTTGAGGCAGGCAGGAGGTGGCGAATGAATCTGATTTCCAGTGTCAATGAACAGCATCCCCGGGTGATCAAAGTCACTTCCCTTTAAATTTCTACCTCCAATCTCGTAGCAGAAAGTAATGACTTTTGTGTTTTAAAGCACCACGCCACGTCTCCCTCCCTCGTCTAAAAGCTCGTGTCCCACTGCCGGCGCTGCACAAACAGGACTTGGAGCGCGTGACACGGCGTGACACTCTTTGCCATCGTGTGTGACACAGAACAGAACGCATGTAACGTTCACCACACTCCACCGTGCAGCTGAAATACTAAATATGTGAAATAATATACAAAATAGGAGTGAAAGTGGAAGGAGGGTTGGCAGTTCTCACAAGACCAAAAAAAAAAAGACTTGCTCAATAATTCATCTTTTTATTTTATGGGATCAATATTTTACATTCTATATTTAATGTCTATATTTTCACACCAGTTAAATTTGGAACTAACTAAACTACTTTGGAATCAAACCAAGTTTGGTGGTATGATGTGTGCAATGAAAATGCACGTCCAATTAATAATAAAAAATAAATAGTGCAAATCCCCTTAAATAATGACACGTCTTCTAAGCACAGAGAAGTAAATAGAAGACAATATAGAAAAAGCAAAAACAAAATGTAAAAAGAATACAACTACATTTGTTTTTTAAAATATATTATTTATTCTCTTTATATTTCCACATGTATTTCCTTTTAATTTTGGCACTCATGGGATTCCATGCATTGGGTGGTTTTCAGGTTTATTCTGAAAGACAAAGAAATAAAATAAATGTCCTCTTTTGCGCCCTCATCAATGCCAAGCACAGCGTGAGGCGCAGCAGAAGCCGAGGGCCAACTACGATGAACGAAATCAAGTCAAATACAAGGAAAACAATAAAAAACTGAGAAAACTCATTGGAGATACAGTTCACAAATATACGAAACAATACGGGAATGATAAAATTCATGCTTTTGGAAAAAGTAAATAAAGTGCATTTTAAACTCTGTTACATAAAGTTAGCACTATAGCTAAGGTTGCAGAGCAGGCATACTCCTGCCCCACTACTTAACGCTACATTGCTGGAGGTGATACATGGCATCTATTAGCGACGTGCGTGTCGATACTGAAATACCTATTACTCCGATACAAGCTCTTCTCACTCTAAAACCGACACTCAAATCAAAACATTGATACTTCTGATACGATAGTCAGTTGAGGTGATGTTGGTCTGGTGAAAGGATGACCAATCATGTGTGAATTGTGGATAAAGTTTCTTTATTTCAATGGTTTTATGATTTTCTTTCTTGTTTAAAATACCATTTTTACTCTCTTTTTTTATTGTTTCAAATACCTTTTTCACATATTTTATGATTTTGTCCTTTGTTTTTCGTCACGGAGGCTGGCAGAGACAAAGGCAATGTGGTGGGAAAAAAAAAGGTATTTAATAACAGAAGGCGCTCACAATGTCACAATCTGTGTGTGTTGTAGGCGTGACAGTTTTGTGTTTGACTTTGTATGCCTTTGTTGTTGGTTTTTCTTTAGTTTCATGGTTTTTCCCTGTTTGTTGTCCATTTGTTAATTACGCGTCTCGTGAAGTGCCTTGCTTTTTAAGTTCAGGTGTGTGCACCCTTAGTTGTCGGCTCAATGTCATTGCTTCTTTTCCCTCTGTACGTGGCGCCTCCATGTTCCTGCCGCCGCTTTGCAGCATCTTTATTAAAGATTCCTCCAACCTACCTGCTTGGCATCCAGCTCTCTGCATCCTCGGGGTCGTTTCACCGCGCCGCGACGAGCATATCACGACACACGAAGGAGGAAGAAGCAAAGTACAAACAAAAGCAGAAAGTAGAAGGTTGCTTACTGATGGCCTAGAATAAAAGTTCACGAGGTATACTAGCAAAATGTCAGGTGTAAAACAGCGTGCACTACGCTGGTGGGGGATGAGATCATTTCTAGTAGTGACAGACAAGAGGGGTATTCTCCAAAAGTGGCTCAACCATCCAAGCCTTTGCGCTCAAGATTTGAATTTCCCAAGCAGAATCAAACCGTACTTTGACAGGTACTTCAAGTTTGGTGTTTGACGTCATTTTATCCTACTAAAAGTGAAGCCATCCAAGCCGGGGTGTTTTATACAACAGGTCCAGGTAATTTTTATGGAGAAATGCGAGGAGTTCCCAAAAGATTATGACTGCTAAACGCAACACTGTCGCTGCCAATAGAGCGGCGGAGGACCGCTGGCAGAATAATGCTGAGTGTGTAAATGCAGAAGTAACAATAACCTATATTAATATTGAATATTTTAATTTAGCAACGCTCAACATTGCACATCTTTGACATATAAAACAATTATCATATTCGCATACAGTGCACGTCAGAAGGGAAATCAAGCGTAGTTCTTGAGGAAGGAAGACAACTTTCCTTGTGCTTCAGGCAAGCGTTTATTCATGGGACAGCAAAACAGAGCAGTTGGGCACAAACAGATCAGCATTGGTTAGCATCATCACACCCGTAAACATGTCCAAAAGAAGTAGGAAGATGCAAAGCTTATTAAATCCTACCCCCGTAGGCTCTCCCCTATATCAATACATTTGTACACTTCCCGAAGTTACTAAGTTTGAATGCGTAAGTAAGGTCATGTGACAGTTTGTTCAATAGTAGTCCCTGTCATGGTAAATAAATTATATTGCCGTCTTGATGAACGATATTCATAATAAATAATAACAATAATAGTGAAACTACTAACTACTAATAGTGAAACCTCTGAAACTTTTCTTATTAACTCTTGTGTTTTCTCCAGATCAAAAAGCGGTGGTACCATCTGCAAATAGTTCTAGCTTTAGGTGTTTTGTCACTTTGCAGATGTCGTTAATGTTTAGGTTAAAAAATCTTGGTCCCAAAATTGACCCTTGTGGTACGCCACATAATATCTCTGAGTTTTAAATGTATATCCCCCTAGCTTCACATATTGCTTCCTGTTTGCTAGGTAGCTCTTAACCCAGTTCAGAAGTAACCCTCTGATTCCATACCTTTCCAATTTTGTAGTTAGGATGTTGTGATAGATTGTATCAAAAGCTTTCGTTAAATCCATGAATACTGAGGCTGCACACTTTCTATAATCTTCTATGACTTTCTATGCATTAATAATTTCCTCTGTGATTTCAATCAGTGCCATAGAAGTGGGAATATTCGCTCTGTATCCGTATTGGCTGTCCGCCAGGATGTCATTCTTATTGAGGAATTTGTCCAACCTATGCTTGAATAACTTTTACATGATTTTGGAAAATTGAGGTAATAACAAAATTGGTGGGTAGTTTGTGAAATTATGTTTATCTCCATTTTTGAAGATTGGAATTACTTTAGCTGTCTTCATTTTGTCTGGGAATTTGCCCGTCTGGAATGATAGATGGCTGATGTGCGTTAGCGGTTCTGCGATCTCATTGATAACCATTTTTATCATATCCATTCCAATTCCATTACAATCAGTTGATGTTTTTGCTTCACGTTTATGTACAATGTCAATGATTTCCTCTTTGCTCACATCAGCGAGAAACATGGAGTTAGGGTTCCTGTCTGTAGTCTCTTTCTCTTCCTCCACTGACCAGGATTTTGGGATCTCTTCTTCCAGGTTTGGCCCAATATTTACAAAGTAGTTATTAAACTTCTTGGCTACGTCCTTCATGTCATCATTATTAACATTTCCTCTCCTCCCTGAGTCACCACCTTATCGTGGTGGAGGAGTTTGCGTGTCCCAATGATCCTAGGAGCTTAGTTGTCGGGGGCTGTCATGCCCCTGGTAGGGTCACCCATGACAAACAGGTCCTAGGGGAGGGACCAGACAAAGAGTGGCTCAAAAGACCCTAATGATGAATGATACAATTAGACTTTGTTTTCCCTCGCTTGGACGCGGGTCACCGGGGCCCCCCTCTGGAGCCAGGCCCGGAGGCGGGGCACGATGGCGAGTGTCTGGTGGCCTGCACCCATGGGGCCCGGTCGGGCACAGCTCGAAAAGGTAACGTGGGTCCCCACTCCCATGAGCTCACCACTCGTGGGAGGGGCCAAAGGGGTCGGGTGCAAAGCGAGCTGGTAATCCAGTAAACGAGAGGGTAGTTTCCCTACGCCTTCGGGTGGGGGGACGGGTCCTGACTGTTGTTTGCGCTTATGCGCCAAACTGCAGCTCAGAATACCACTTTTTCGAGTCCTTAGAGGAAGTACTAGAGAGTGCTCCCTCGGGGGATTCCCTTGTTCTGCTGGGTGACTTCAACGCTCATGTTGGCAGCGACAGTGAGACTTATAAAGGTGTGATTTGGAGGAACCTGATCTTAACCTGAGCGGTGTCTTATTAGACTTCTGTGCTCGTCACGGATTGTCTATAACGAACACCATGTTCAAGCATAAGGGTGTCCACATGTGCACTTGACACCAGGACACCCTGGGCCGAGTTCGATAAATGACTTTGTGGTTGTGTCGTCGGACTTGCGACCACATGTTTTGGACACTCGGGTAAGGAGAGGGGCGGACTGTCAACTGATCACCACCTGGTGGTGAGTTGGTTATGCTAGTGCGGGAGGATGCCGGTCAGACCTGGCAGACCTAAACGCATTGTGAGGGTCTGCTGGGAACACCTGGCAGAGTCCGCTGTTAGAAGGAGTTTCAACTCCCACCTGCGGGAGAGCTTTGACCATGTTCCGAGGGAGGCAGCGGACATTGAATACGAGTGGGCGATGTTTCGTGCCTCCATTGTCAATGCGGCCGATCGGAGCTGTGGCTGTAAAGTGGTCGGTGCCTGTCATGGCGGTAATCCCAGAACTTGTTGGTGGACACCAGTGGTGAGGAATGCCGTCAAGCTGAAGAAAGAGTCATATCAGGCCGTCTTGGTCCATTGGACTGTGGAGGCAGCTGACAGGTACCAGAAGGCAAAGCGGTCTGCAGCTCTGGCGGTCGCTGAGGCAAAAACCCAAACATGGGAGGAGTTCGGAGAGGCCATGGAAAACGACTTCCGGATGGCTTCAAAGAGATTCTGGACCACCATCCGCCGTCTTCGGCGGGGGAAGCAGTGCACAGTCAACACCGTGTATGGTGGGGACGGTGTGCTGCTGAACTCGACTCGAGACGTTGTGGACCGGTGGAGGGAATACTTTGAAGACCTCCTCAATCCCACCAACACGCCTCCCAACATGGAAGCAGTGCCTGGGGACTCTGAGTCCGGTTCGCCTATCTCTGGGGCTGAGGTCACCGAGGTGGTCAAAAAGCTCCTTGGTGGCAAGGCCCCGGGGGTGGATGAGATTCGCTCGGAGTTCCTTAAGGCCCTGGATGCCCTGAGCATGTGTTGGTTGACACGACTCTGCAGCATTGCGTGGACGTCAGGGTCGGTGCCCCTGGACTGGCAGACCGGGGTGGTGGTCCCGCTTTTCAAGAAAGGGGACCAGAGGGTGTGTTCTAACTATCGTGGGATCACACTCCTCAGCCTTCCCGGTAAGGTCTATTCAGGGGTTCTGGAGAGGAGGATCTGCCGGATAGTCGAATCTCGGATTCAGGAGGAGCAGTGTGGTTTTCGTCCTGATCGTGGAACTGTGGACCAACTCTATACTCTCGGCAGGGTCCTTGAGGGTGCATGAGAGTTTGCCCAACCAGTCTACATGTGTTTTGTGGACTTGGAGAAGGCATTCAACCGTGTTCCTCGGGGAATACTATGGGGAGTGCTCCGGGAGTATGGGGTATCGGACCACCTAATCCAGGCGGTTCGTTCCCTGTATGACCGGTGTCAGAGTTTGGTTCGCATTGCCGGCAATAAGTCGGACCCGTTTCCAGTGAGGGTTGGACTCCGCCAGGGCTGCCCTTTGTCACCGATTCTGTTCACTACTTTCATGGACAGAATCTCTAGGCGCAGCCAGGGCGTTGAGGGGTTCCAGTTTGGTGGCCGCAGGATTCGATCTCTGCTTTTTGCAGATGATGTGGTCCAGTTGGCTTCATCGAGCAGTGACCTTCAACTCTCACTGGATCGGTTCGCAGCTGAGTGTGAAGCGGCTGGGATGAGAATCAGCACCTCCAAGTCCGAGTCCATGGTTCTCGCCCGGGAAAGGGTGGAGTGCCATCTCCGGGTCGAGGATGAGGTCCTGTCTCAAGTGGAGGAGCTTAAGTACCTCAGGGTCTTGTTTGCGAGAGATGGAAGGATGGAACGCGAGATGGACAGGTGGATTGGTGCGGCGTCTGCAGTGATGCGGACTCTGCACCGATCTGTCGTGGTGAAAAGAGAGCCTAGCCAAAAGGCAAAGCTCTCGATTTACCGGTCGATCTACGTTCCTACCCTTACCTATGGTCATGAGCTTTGGGTAGTGACCGAAAGGACAAGATCGCGAGTACAAGCGGCCGAAATGAGTTTTCTCCGCAGGGTGGCTGGGTTTTCCCTTAGAGATAGGGTGAGAAGCACTTGTCATATGGGAGAGTCTCGGAGTGGAACCGCTGCTGCTCTGCATTGAGAGGAGTCAGATGAGGTGGCTCGGGCATCTGGTTAGGATGCCTCCCGAACGCCTTCCTGGGGAGGTGTTCAGGGCACGTCCAACCGGTAGGAGGCCTCAGGGAAGACCCAGGACACGCTGGAGAGACTATGTCTGGGAACGCCTTGGCATCCGCTGGGAAGAGCTAGACAAAGTGGCCGGGGAGAGGGACCTCTGGGCTTCCCTGCTTAGGTTGCTGCCCCCGCGACCCGACCTCGGCTAAGCGGAAGAAAATGGATGGATACAACTTTACGTGTTGGAGGGGTTTGAGTGCCCGAGTGATCCTAGGAGCTATGTTGTTGTTGGCTTTATGCCCCTGGTAGGTTCTCCAAAGACAAACAGGTTCTAGGTGACGGGCCAGACTAAGAGTGATTCAGAAGAGAGGGAGATCACGTATGGATAAACCAGCACTATTTTTGCTTCCAACCACCTGTCTGTTCCCGCAGTTCCAGACACCTTGCCAGCTTCACTCCATCGTCTCCCAGACGGTGCTTCCCGTGTTCCTGGTACTTCTGCTTGGCTACCCTGCGACTTGTGCGCGCTCTTCCGCTCATGGTGCGCGCTCTTCTGCACATGGTGCTTGCTACCTTTCCCCAGCTCAGATGCACCATCCCCTTCTGTTGATTGCTCACTGACTTTTAAAAACGAGCCTTGATCCTCACACCTGCCTCATGATGTGGTCCAGTTGGCTTCATCGAGCAGTGACCTTCAACTCTCACTGGATCGGTTCGCAGCAAACAAACAGGTTCTAGGTGACGGGCCAGACTAAGAGTGATTCAGAAGACCCAAATTATGAAGAATATCAAGAGGAGTCACCGCACCTCACCCGGACGTGGGACACCGGGGTCTCACCCTGGAGTCAGGCCTAGGGGAGGGGCTCGCAGGCGAGCCCCTGGTGGCCAGGCCTTCACCCATGGGCCTGGCTGGGCCCAGCCCGAAAAAGTAATACAGGAACTCCCCCCCGTAGATCCACCACCTGCAGGGGCAAGCATAAGGGTCCGGTGCAATGCGAATTGGGAAGTGGTCAAGGGCAGGTGTCCAGGCGACCTGGTCTTTGGCGGCCAAATCGGGTTCTTGGGACATGGAATGTCACTTCTCTGGTGGGGAAGGAGCATGAGCTTGTGGAAGAGGCGAAGACATTCCGAATAGATGTAGTCGGACTCACTTCAACCCACAGTTTGGGCTCTGGAACCAAATTCCTTTAGAGGGGCTGGACCTTGTTCTTCTCTGGAGTTGCTACCGAGGAGAGGCGGCGAGCTGGGGTGGGCTTATTAGTAGCCCCCCAGCTTGGTGTATCTATGCTGGAGTCATCCCCGGTGAATGAGAGAGTTATTTCCCTACGCCTTCGAGCTGGGGAAAGAGTCCTGACTGTGGTTCGGTCGTTGTACAGTCGAAGCAGGAGCTTGGTTTTCATTTCCAGCAGTAAGTCAAGCTTTTTTACGGTGAACGTTGGCCTCCGCCAAGGCTGCCCTTTGTCACCGATTCTGTTCATAATCTTCATGAACAGAATTTCTAGGCGCAGTCAAGGCGTTGAGGGAGTCCAGCTTGGTGACATTAGGATCTCGTTTCTGGTATTTGCAGACGATGTGGGTCCTTATGGCCTCATCAGGCTGTGACCTTCAGCGTTTACTGGAGCGGTTTGCAGCTGAGTGTAAAGCTTCTGGGAGGAGACTCAGCACCTCCAAATCCGAGGCCATAGTTCTCAGTTGGAAACTGGTGGACTGTATCCTCCGAGTTGGGAGCGAGGTCTTGCCTCAGGTGGAGGAGTTCAAGTTTCCCGGGGTCTTGTTCACGAGTGAGGGATGGTTGGAGCGTGAGGTCGATAGACGCATCAGTGCAGCGTCAGCTGTAATGCAGTCACTGTACCGGACCGTAGTGATGAAGAGAGAGCTGAGCCGGAAGGCAAAGCTCTCTGTTTACAGATCAATCTACGTTCCCACCCACACCTATGGTCATGAGTTATGGGTCATGACCGAAAGAACAAGACCGCGGGTACAAGCGGCGGAAGTGAGTTTTCTCCGTAGGGTGACTGGACTCACCCTAAGAGAAAGGGTGAGGAGCTCGGCCATCCAGGAAGAGGTGTTTTGAGCATGCCCAGCTGGGATAAGACCCCGGGGAAGACCTAGGACACGCTGGAGGGACTATGTCTCACAGCTGGCCTGGGAACGCCTTGGTGTTGGAGCTGGAAGAGGTCGCTGGAGACTGGGAAGTCTAGACTTCCTTACTGAAACTGTTGTCCCCGCGACTCGAACCTGGATAAGCGGAAGAAAATGGAATGAAATGGAATGGAAATTAATACTTTTTTCTTTATTATCATAAAATGATGACTTTTAATCTCATTCATTCATTTAGTCATTTTCTATACCGCTTATCCTCATTAGGGTCGCGGGTATGCTGGAGCCTATCCCAGCTGACTTTGGGCTGGAGGCGGGTTACACCCTGGACTGGTCGCCAGTCAATTGCAGGCAGGATTACCTGGAGAAAACCTACGCGCGCAGGGGAAGAACTTGCAAACTCCACACAGATATGCCCAAAAGAGATTGGAACCCTGTGTCAGGTTCCACCTGTGTTGCGTTTTGTCTTTCCCTGCCTTCTCCTGGGCGTGTGTTTTTTGTTCCAGGAGCTCTCACGTCAGCTGGAGGCGGGGTCATGGGACAAGATGCTACTCTTCTTAAGCAGATGGCTTGCACCTGGGAGAACTTGGATTATTCTCTTCCCCTCAGGGAGATCACGTATGGATAAACCAGCACTATTTTTGCTTCCAACCACCTGTCTGTTCCCGCAGTTCCAGACACCTTGCCAGCTTCACTCCAGCGTCTCCCAGACGGTGCGTCCCGTGTTCCTGGTACTTCTGCTTGGCTACCCTGCGACTTGTGCGCGCTCTTCCGCTCATGGTGCGCGCTCTTCTGCACATGGTGCTTGCTACCTTTCCCCAGCTCGGATGCACCATCCCCTTCTGTTGATTGCTCACTGACTTTTAAAAACGAGCCTTGATCCTCACACCTGCCTCTTCACTCAACGTCCGGGGTTCCGCGTTCGCCCACACGTAACACCCTGAACCTGAAGGCCAACATGCTACCCACTCGGCCACCGTGCGGCCCGACTTTTAATCTCGAAATCTCATAAATATTTTTATTTAAAGTGGCCCTAATACTCCGTCGTAATTTACAATGTTAAATACTCTTCCAAAATTGAAGTGTATTGCTTTTGATACTTATTATGCTAAATATTAAATGAAAAAAAAATGTTCAAAAAGGATGTCAATAATGTCGTTTATCGTCCAGCAAAATTTGTTATCGAGACAGGTCTAGTAACATACTTTCAGCAAAGTTGTGACGTATTCCAATGTAACATGTATGCACGTTCAAATAAAATTAAACCATTACCATCACCGAGTTGATGAATGACGTCAGGGACCCTTAGCCAATCAGGGCGTAGACTGGTTAGCTGCCCATAACGTTTTATACAAGTCTGTGCTTTCAACTTAGAGGAAAAATCAACCATAACAACCTTTTCTGTTCCTACAACAAACAATATTACTGTTCTCGCTGTCCCCAGACCAGTGAACACACACACACACACACGCGCATACTCAGCATGGTGACTCAGACCTCCTGACGTGGTCGCCATCACAGCTGAAGCCTCCCCACGAGGGGGTGGCGGCGGCGGCAAGTTCCCCTGATTGTTGGAGTGTTCTCCTCGGGCACAAATTCATGCTCTCATGTGTCATTCTCAATTAGAATCACGTCTAATTACAGCAAAAAAAGCACAATTTTCCACTTTCCACCATTCTTTCACCCTTGGAAAATGTGTCAGGGCTGTTGTGTGTTTTTATTTAAACGTGGATGCAATGTTTGTGTGCGGCGGGCGCCACACTGTGCAATCATCCTAATCAAGTAAACAGCACAGTGGGATGGGACCTTTGCAGCTTTTGACAGTCATTCTTGATTACTTCGAGGGGTATAACCGTGGGATCTAATAGGCTATTTGACATGTGTGCTAGTGAGTGGAAATTGCACTGCTTTTCTGCCTTCCACAGCCGCATTGCTGCTACTAATCTACAGCTGCTTAACCAAACACACAAACTTCCAAATCCCAATGGTCTGCAAGAAGATTTGCAATTTCAGCAAATCCTGAAGAAAGAACATGAGGACAATTTGTCCTTGTGTGTTGCCTGCTCTCACAGACGTAAGCGGCTCCCTTGATTATTCCTGCGCTAAACATCTAACGGTTTTTCGAAATATACGCGACCTTGTCAGCGCTGTCGCCGTCCCGGGTGTCGCGCTACAGGTTACGCAGAGGACACGAGAATGGTAAAGGCAACACACACACAAACACAGATATGGTTTATACTTTGAAAGCCCAAGGCAGGGGGAAGTGGGGGTGTCATTTCTAATAAATGTGAATGACTAGAGGGCGCACAGCAATAACAAGCACAGGAGAACACAGGCAGCCTTCTTGCCTTAAGAGAAAGAAGCAAGGATGACAGATGAGTGGGCTCAGAGTTGTAACTAATTTCTTCTTTTTAAGGCAGAATTGTTTGCTTTCACGCTCCAGGGCTCCCCCTACAGCTGTGAAGTCTCATTTATGTTGAAAAACATGTAGGACCTGGTAATCATGCACTTGTGAAGCAACAAAGATCTGTCAAGGCAAAGTAGTACAGTGGTGAGGAAAATGTTTGCTCCCTTCCTGATTTTTTTTTTGCAAGTGTGTCTCACTTAAGTGTTTTAGAGCATCAAACAAATGGAAATATTAGTCAATGACAACACAATTGAACACAAATTGCAGTGTTTGTGAGAAAAAACCCAAAGTTACACGGCCCGGTGTAAAAACGGGTTATTAACCTAAAGCTAATAAGTGGTTGGGCCACCCTAAGCAGCAACAACTGCAATCAAGCGTTTGCCATTGCTGCAATCAAGCGGGGGCATTACTTTTTCACACAGGGCCATGTAGCTTTGGATATTTTTCTCCCTTCATAATAAAGAGTTTCATATAAAACGGCATTTTGTGTTCAGTTGTTCTGTCATTGACGAATACTTCAATTTATTTGATGACCTGAAACATTTAAGTGTGACAAACATGCAAATAAATACGAAATCAGGAAGGGGATGCATACTTTTTCACGTCACTGCACGTCTTTAAATATAAATATTCCATTCTATTCCATTTTCTTCCGCTTATCTGGGTCCGGGTCGCGGGGGCAGCAGTTTCAGTCGGGAAGTCCAGACTTCCCGGTCTCCGGCGACCTCTTCCAGCTCCACCGGGAGGAGACCAAGGTGTTCCCAGGCCAGCTGTGAGACATAGTCCCTCCAGCGTGTCCTAGGTCTTCCCCGGGGCCTTCTCCCGGCTGGGCAGGCCCGAAACATCCCCCTCAAGGAGGCGCCCTGCAGGCATCCGCACTAGATGCCCGAGCCACCTCAACTGGCTCCTCTCGATGTGAAGGAGCAGCGGCTCTACTCTGAGCTCCTCCCGGATGGCCGAGCTCCTCACCCTATCTCTTAGGGTGAGTCCAGCCACCCTACGGAGGAAACTCATTTCCGCCGCTTGTATCCGC